>JAVQJL010034532.1:0-14138 GCA_036024295.1 Nannoperca obscura
TCTCTCTCTCTCTCTCTCTCTCTCTCTCTCTCTCTCTCTCTCTCTCTCTCTCTCTCTCTCTCTCTCTCTCTCCTGCTTCAGAGCCAGCACTGTATTTTCTTAACGAGGCGGTGGGCAAGGAAAGGGGGTGAGAGGGTTTCAGGGTAGAGGCCTCGAAGACATGCCATGACATGTCTGCCCTGTGATGAGTTAAAGTTGCAACATGTAACTTGTGCTTCCTCCAGTTGAATGTTTGAGCTTCACTTGAGGGATGTGCAGAGTTTGACACCAGAAGGATGTTTTCACATTCATCTGCTGGAAATGAAAAGTTTCTATGCACTCATTGAAAATCTCATTTTCAGGGTTGGGACTACACGCATGATTTGTGACATCACAAATAGTCTGGAAGTCCTGGTTTAATATTCAAATCGTGCAAGTGTCATGTAGAAATGTGAATCTGCCAGTGCACATACACTGAGAACTTATAGTGAAGTAGGAGACACCTTGTGTCCAGCGGGAAAACTGAGCCAGGAGGAGGAGATGCTTTTAAAAAGATTTTAATGCGAAAAACAATCATACACACATTATTGTTCCAAGCAGACTATTTGTATATATGTTTTAATAAATGTATGGAGGGGATCTTTAAAAGTTTACTCTTAAACTGATGGTGATATGCAGTGGTGGGATGTAACTAAATACATTTTACTCATGTACTATATTTAAGTACAAATGTCAGCAACATTTAAATGTTGGGCCTGAACGAGGTGCTGCTCTATTGCAGTTCATTGATTAATCATTTACTGTTTGATAGATTAATCTGCAACAATGCACAATATTTTATAGGCACATCATATTCATCATTATGTAAAATCTTAATCTGCTAGCTAACTATTTTCTGATAGGTATCAGTTGTTCATCATAGGCTCATTTGCAGCTGTGCGGCTAGTAGCATCCAATCATATTCATGCAGACAGAGTGTGGTCATTATAACCTGACACTTCTCACTATAACTCTGCTGATACGCTCATCACAAAGCTGTTCACTGCTCCATCCTCCACTTAAACCTTCCCTTTGTGTGCTACGTTTTTCGCATTGCTCCTTGCTGTTGTTCCGATTCTTTGAGAGCTCCTTCAAAAAGCCGACAGAGCCATTACTGCCAACGCTAACGGTGGAAGCGCATACCATATGTGGTCAATAACTTGAACATTAACTTTCCTGACTGAACAGACAGTAGGCCTACTTGAGTAAATGCAGTTGATTACTTACCATCTCTGTGTGTTTTAAGTGCTTTACAAAATAGGGGGAAACGCATGGAACACAAATTGTGAAATGTGGAAACCAGAGTTCGGATAAAAGCTTGAAAAATGAAGATCAATAAAACTGTATGAAAGAGGACACAATGAGTAAGACTCAATGAAAAGCAAATAGCTTATATTGACTAATGCACCCGTTCTGAGGCTTCTGGAAGGCTGGACTGGACTTCCAGCAACAGACAGAGAGGACCTAGTTTTATATGAGGATATATTAAAAGTTCTCAATTCTCAACCCCACCTGCATGCTTCACACTTATGCTTTATTCATATGTGACTCACTGTCTGGAGTGGGGCGTTACTTTAAATGATCAGGTGCACCTATTGAAGGGGATACTCAGCGTATCGCAAAATGTCAAGGGCAAGTTCACCGTTATGTGAAAATGAACAAGCTGTGAGCACACATGGAGACGTTTCACATTTTAGTGACAAGAGGTGACCAGTCAACCCAACACGCACCCTCTACACTCTTTTACCAGAACCAGGGTCCATTTGCATCCATGAATATGTTTATCAAATGTTTTTGTTCATGTCTTTATGAATTTATTATGTTTATTATGTTTTCATGCATTAACCAGGAAACATTATGTGGATACAAACATTATGTAGTCCATACATGCATTTCCCTGTACATTTTTCTGCTACCTTTCCAGGAAATATGACACCTTGAATTCTCAGGCTTCAGAAAATGAACCTCTGAATGCATGCAATCCATCACTGTCTTTCAAGGACTGCTTTCCTTTTGGCTGTTGATGACGATGACTTAATGACACCAGTGTTTGCGCAATAAAACATTAAGGTACATATATACTGTATACGGGGACATGTAGGACAGCGTGTACTAGAACTACGTTGACTGTGACAGATGACCGTTATTCTGCTGTCTACCTGCTTAACAAAGAGGAATGTTTATGACTATTTGTTTGTATGTGTGCACTCAATCATGCATGCATTCTTGCCTCTGTGTGCGAGTCAATCCCAGCAACAGTCTGCATTAGAAAAGAGAAATAATAGAGGTAGAGAGTGCAGAAAGAAAAGAAAAAAAACCCACAATAATGGGAAATCTGTCTGATGTTGAGTGTGTGTATGCAGATAGCTATATTTTATGTAAATCCTAACCTTTCTACCAGTGCTGGCTATCAGGCTTGTTGACAGCATGGTGCGTATCTGTCCTGTTGACAAGACAAGAGGGGAGACAGAGAGAGAGACAGAGAGAGAAAAAGGACCTGTCACCACTGACTAATTACACTGCAAGCAAACAGTTGAGTCCTCTGTTTACATTTGGACAGCCAAGGGAGGCCGAGATGAGCGTCATTAATCAGATTTTCCTATTGCATACTACCAACACACACATGCATGCACTCATCAGATTATAACTAGCCATCAGTCATGTTTTTGATTTGACATGAAGGACAGCCTTTCTAATTACAGAAGAGTTTGCAGTGATGAATCCAAATAAAGAGCGGGCCCTGATGTGGTTAATCAAAACTCTCTGTGGCTTCTGGAAGCCAACACAGGGGTGCAAAGCTGCTCAAAGTCAATGGGGACACGGGCCATTTCCCCCAAAATCACTTGCAAACTGTTCCATTAGGCTGAATGAGATATTGAAGGATTTGATTTGGAGGCAAAGTAAATAGATTTCACATCAGTATTAACAGGGAAATATCAAGCTGTTGACCGTCTCTCTAAAACTAGATCAATGCTGGAGAGGTTTATTTTTTATTTTTTGATGGATTCAAAGAATTGTGTGACATGTTTTCATATCAGTCAAATAGGCTTGAGGAAATCATTATGAGTTACAGTGCAGCATTTTTTAAATTATGGGTGGTTTCTGAACATGAACAAAAAAACTAATATGAGCATGTTTATAATAAATATCTAATGCTTAATATTTAAATACATTCCTACAAAAAAGAAAGAAACCTCCATTGGAGTTTGAGGATTTTTTATTCCTTATTTGACTCAATGCTCGGCTAAGTTTTTTGAGCTGCAAATGGTAATGACAAGATTTTCTATGAAGTAACTATGAAGTTAATCATGTTGTATTTATTCATTTTGCTGTATTTGTTGTTTCTTCATCAAGTTAAGAAACCATAGTTCAAGTGCACCATCTTTGGGTTATAAAAGACTGATACTGGTCACTTTTAAGACCAATATACAATAGACATGAGCAAAGAAAGAAAAGGAAAGGGAAAACAACAACATCAAAGGTGATGAGAGGAGAGTAAAGATGGTATGGCAAGGAGAGAAGTCCCCTGCCTTATCGTTTTAGCCGTGGACCAGTGGTCATGGGTGGCTTCAGGTCGTCTGGCACTAACACACTGGGCCTCAGAGAGAGACACAAATACACACTTAGACAAGGGCCACTGGACAGGAGAAAGAGGGTAGAAGAGGAGGAAGAGGAGGAGGAAAAGGGAGCTTTTAGAGAGAAAGAGCAAACGTAGCTGGGCTGATGTGCTGCAGGGTGGAAGGCAGAGGTTTGGAGCAGGGCCATCCTCAATGACAGCGAAGAGGAGGGTTCTGATGGAGAAGAAAGGGAGTGATAATATAAGATGAAACTGCAATGATTCTGATGTGGACACAAAGTTGTTGCAGATAATGAGATATATTGAAGCTAATATGATTCAATGTAAAATTAAAGCGTATAGTTTGTACAGTAAAGGAGAACTAGCAAGCAATAAAAGCACAATGAAGTTGGTTTGTTTATTAACTTTACTATTAAAACACTTTAATAGTGGACAAAGGGAGCTTGCATTGTATTCCCATGGCCATTGATGTTAGTACTTATTCTGTACATTATGTTTTGAAAAGCAAAACATTAATACTAATAATAATGCCATGCCCTACAAAATGTAAGTTACTATTTTTGAATTTACGAATACTGGAGCAACACCCATTTGATTAAAGCTGCGTTATGTTGTGTTTTTGGCCGCATGGGAGCAGTGGAGCATGCTTTGTTACTGAAACTGCTGGCAAACCAATTTCTTATTTACACATCCAGCAGACACCAAGCCACGAGCATTAATTTGGAATTGTGCTGCTGCTGGAAATAAGGTTGATGGGAGCTGAGTTTTTAGGGGGAAAAACTAAAACAGTGATCAAAAATAGACTAAAAGGCTCCAGAGCTGACGGGGACAGGAGAGTTGATGATAATTCTTTGTGGGTTCATCACAAGAAGTAACCGTGTATACTTCCCTGTTATACACTGTAATTTGATCAACAATTGATATAAAAAATATTGATGGATGCAGCTTTAAGTTTTGGGATTAAGTTTGGATTCAAATATTTTGGTAAAGGCTGCTGTAAAGGTCTTCTCAAGGCTTTGTCTATTTTCATAAAAAAAATAGATTGCCTTGGTTGTTTCCACAAGGGCTGAAAATTTTCTTGTGACATGACTTGTTGATTTTTATTTTTGGGGGAGGGGGGGGGCAACGCACACTTCCTGTTAAATCAGACTCCAGCGTTAGATATTGACTGGTCATTTTAAGGGCAGGAGATTGTGTTTATATATGCAATCCTGGAACAAGTGCAGTCAGGAGAATACACAGGTGAGCTGTCAGTCTACATTATAACACTGTAACATACATTTTGTCAGTGATAGTATATCTTGTATTTGTCATGGAAGAACAAGGGTGTGCATGTATTACTCATGTTGTGGGGACACAAACCTGTCCCCATAATTTAAATCACAAATTTTTAGGGTGAAGGCTTGGTTTACGGGTATGGTAAGGTTAGGTTTAGATTAAGTTAGTAAGTTAGGTTATGGATATGATTTAGATAAATCTCCAGAAAATGAATGTAAGTCAATGTAATGTCCTCTGAAGTGATGAAAACATGACTGTGTGTGTGTGTGTGTTGACAGATGACAGGTCTTCTAGGCCAGTGAACTAGACAGACAGGACGCATCACTGTCACCTTACGGCTGGTCTGACTGGCAGCCACGGCGGCCATGACAGGCGTAAGTAACACGTTTTAGCCTGGACGTTAACACACTGTGACATATGCTCAACACACAGGCTGCCCACTCACCACTTACAGTTTCGGTTTTGGTGGAGTGCCACTGATTTGGATGAAAGTTGGTGGTGAATGTTACCTCTTACATGTTTGTCATGTGGAGCCAGCTTTGTGCTGAAAAATCTGAAACAAGTCTTGTCTACGATGCCTCAAATGTATATTTAGATATTATTTGTAACACCACTTACTGAGATGATAAATTAAGTATTTGGAGTAGAAAGATATTACAAGTCATTGGTTTCTCTTAATCAAGTTTCCGTTTAGGAAAGAATAAGTGTACACGCCAAATCGTTGGTAAACTCAATCAACAAGCATGATGAGAGCTAATGGGCTCTATCATCATGCAAATGCATACTAAACAGATGGAAAACTCAACACTGACTATACAGTTTGGTGTATCATCAACCTATGGTGTTTAAATGTACTGGACTTCTTTCTTCAGCAGAGGATTTGACTGGGTCAACATGCTGAGCTCTCAAACAACACAACAGCGCATCTCAGGTACACATGTGGTTGCTCAGGCTCTAAATATTTATTCACTAGGTGCTCACAGTTCATCTCCATTCACAAGTGCTTCAGTCACATAGTCACCAGAGCACTAGGTATTTCTGGTGCACTAGGTAAATTGTGGTATTACCATAATATATGATTTTTTCCTACACTATTAAAAATACCACCATTGCAGGAATTCCAGACACTGCTGCTCAAAGTGAGTTAGGACATGTTGATGCTTGATTATTTAAAACAAAATATTAAAACAGTCATGATTCCCAGAGGAATTAAAATGTTGTATTACATTGGCATATCAGTTAACTGACAAAGTATGAGACTCATATACTGTTTGTTGTGTATCCCGATGTTTTGTACAATCCCATAAGTCACTGTGAGGAAGTCCTTTCTGCTCCTCCAACAGAATTTTCCATAAAATATATTTTTCTTTTCCCAGATAGAATTGGGTCAAAACAGCATGTTGCACCATTTAGGGAGCATTCGTGCCATCAGTGAATGTCATAGAAAATATAAAGTGTGTATATAACACTGACTCCTACATCTACAAGGGATATTATCATGCTCTGTACAACATAGTGTGTACAATACATAAACGTATAGGATCCCACACACGAGCATGTTACAAGAGCACATGGGGAATGATTCAAAGTTCAAACATATACACATGTGGATTTAACACACTGTCTTTTTGCTGCTGTGTTTTCCAGCTGCTTGTTAAAACTCTTCCTGCACTGAAGCTGAATGAAAGCCAAAAATTATGAGCCTTTTATTTGTGAGGATACTAAATCAGTTTACAGCTGTTCCAATCTCATGTTGTAATTAGATTTTTTTACACAACCTTTTATGCAGCAGGACAAGGCCCATGGAACAAATGAAAACATATTTTGACAGTCTCAAGCCCAGTAAGATTGCTGTGCTGTTACAACTGAATAAACAACAGTTCTTCTGCTGTAGATATTAGTTACTGTAGTTACTTTATAGATATTGATTGTGTAAAATGCGATGTTCCGGTAAGGTCCACTCTGAGTCGTTATATATACTTACATTATTCTTTAATTATTGGATATTGTCACAGATTTGCTGATAATGATCAAATTCCTCTGTCTCTAAACCCAAGAGAAGCTGTATTTAGCAATTATTCAACATACCTGAATTGTTGTGTATCTTAAAAAGGATTTCTTACAGAGGATAATGGATGAATCTGACTTTATGGTTATTAGGCTCTGTGTTGCTCCAGCCCTGCTGTATGGTCTTTTCTGACTATAGAAAACAATAATTGTGGAACCAAGAGCACAGCAAACAAGGACAAGACAGTTGACAGCAACACAACCACACAACATGGCAGATGCTATCCTGTTGTGTCACTAATGGTGTCTCTTGTGATTAATGCAACATGACAAGGAAATGCCATTTTCAAAATGAGAGGTAAGTTATGCTGCACTTTCTCCAGAGCAGGTTATGTTCGACACAACAGATCAATGCATATGAAAGCCATACCGACCAATCAATTCTCTGGGAAAATGGCATGACCATTAGAACATCCCGTGGATCTCGTTGCACAGATTGTGAGGGGCTCTTAGGACGGCAAAAGTGTCAGAGACCGGCGAAACCCTTTGGCTTTCCCTGATTTTTTATAAGACAATGAAAGTATGGCTACTTACTAACTGTTGTCTTGTGTATAACGTGTGTTTCTTGCCCCATAGTACAATGTTATCATACCTGTTGGGTAGAAATGATGGCCAAAACTATAAAAAGGCCAAAGTTGTAATATACTTATACTACAGACTTAGACGTATACTGTAAAATAGATTATTTATATTCTGCTCATATTGGTATAACATATACAAATTTATGCCCACAGGCCTGCTGTTTGAACAAAGAGAATTATTTTCAAGTCTTATCTAAGTTCAGAGAAAAAAGTTAGGCCCGTTGTGTTGTTCACAAGAGACTTTCTGCCTTTGACTCACCACTAAAACTGCAACCCATGCTTCTCCTTCATTACTGTCTCCTTGGATAGCAGCAGATTACATCCAGATTACAGTTTGTCCAAAACTCTGCAGCTGCTTTCCTGATGGGAACTAAGTGGAGAAGACAATCTTAAACCCCATTTTAACTTCACTTCATTGGCTACCAAGGCAATTTAGCGTTGATTGTAAAATGTTATTGATGAGTGCAAGCTGCACTTTCTCCTTAGAGAACATTGTTCCACTGTTGCTGCAATAAAATCGCCATTTAAGCGGCATTGAATTTATAGACAAAGACACATTTTGCGACATGAACAACTGCCTTATTATATCCTCTCATTCACATGGCTCTGTAACCTCTGACACTATTTGGGTCATCATTCTCACAAATGAATACACTAGCCTGGCTAATGCTCATTATGATCTCCTTTTTCCTCATTCTCACACTCATGAATGAAAAGTCAATGCCCTAAATACTTTATACGGCCTGAGTTGGGTCATTATGCTGAGGGTCACCCCTCTAACAGCGTCCCATAGCCCATTATTGCCGCAGCTCCACAAATGCAGTCATTACATGCCATGTATACTATTTGAATTGGCCTTCTTTGCTACAGAGGCAGCCAGCAGACAAACAGTGGTAAAACTGAGATCTGTCATGTGCTGGCCAACGAGCGTCATTAATGAGAGGGTGAGATGAAACATGGCACAATGACTTGCATGCCTCTGAGCCTCGGTAAAGTGGCACCACAGGGACTTCCTGTACTGTATGAGGAGCTGTCATCGTCTGGGCAGCACACCAGCCTCATACAAGATGGTAATCGCTGTTTGGATGAGCGCTAGTGTGTTAGCGATTGCTGCCATTGTTTGTGTGCATATGCGTGTATTACCCATCTGTCACCAAATGTTAATCTGTGACAAAACAAATGCAACACCTGCAAGGCTTGGAAAGTTATTTCATGTATTTTCTTCTCCGTCCTCACTGCAAGATGACCTGATGCTCGGTCAGACGGAGGGAGAGACAGGTGGCCATCCGAACGGAAAGGACTAATTTGTTGATTGTAAAATGCTCATGATCTCAGTCCTGATCATCATAGAAAAGTGACCCTCCATGACAGCTGTCTGCAAGTACAAACTTGATCACTTTATCTTGCTACCTGTCTTTTAAAAGTAAATACAAAGTCTAAGATCATCTGAAGTAAAGGACTTAAACCTTTTTATATTCCCACTGGATCCGATTACAACGTGTAATATAAAATACATCGCTTGTAGTGATGAATACAGAGAGAAATATCCAACTCTTCTCAGCTCTATAAAACACAAGATGGGTGCTAATGTTGCTTTATTCTAACACGTTCATCATTTATAAGGTGATATGTCAGATGCTTGTTACACTGGCCATAAAAGCAGCTTTTAAGTATTCAAATGTCTCCAAACTTTACTGATCTTACTGAATTTGAGGGATGTTCACACATGTTCTAATTCTGTGTTTAGATTTGTTTTCTTCCCTTTCAGTGATATTTTGTTGAGTTTTAGCAGGTCTTTTTCACAGCAGACATTTTGACTTGTCATAGTAAGAAAAGCACAGGTGTTCCTAACAACATTAACAATGGCTCGTTCTATTCGAGTGTCCCAGTTCTGACAGTGTGACAGCGAGCCATCATGAACAATACCAGAACAGTGAAACTGAATGGGGTTCAGCCATCATTAATTTTATTTTTCACACCTGTGCTTCACAGGTATGTACAACATTTACAGCATCTATTTCTATCATGTGATACATGTTACAATGTCAAAATGTACTAAAACAGACTCCATAAGATCAGCATACATATTTGCATGGATATGTTATTCAACATGTTCTTATTTACAGTGTATAATCTATAAGTAGCAACTGCAGTGATTTAACTGCCCTGCATTGTTTGCTTGTAAACCTTTCCATGTGGAAAACATGGTTCTTCCCTTCTGTTCTCCAATGAAGAATGAATATAGCCTACATGCTTGGCTTGTCCTCCTGTTCTAGTGGGAATGGTACCAATATAAAAATGTTAATGCCACGCTCTACCAACTGAAGCCCATGGGGAAAAATATGGAAATTTCTTAGTCTTTGGGCACCCATTAATATCATTATCATCACCACTACTGCCACCATCCCATTTGCATGCCAGTGGATGGTGCGCTAAAGCTTTGAGGAATAATATCAGCCCACTACACTTAGCTGCAATGATAGCAATCTTCAGTCATATGTCAGAATCAGCTGAGTACGAGAGAAAGGACTGTGAGGAACCTCTGATGTGACTTCCTCCAAAATTAATTTCCGAAGTTTTGCATCTGCGCCACTGCCCAATGCTCACGGTGAAGGTCGTGTGTGTATGTGGGTGTTTTGTTGCATTTGGGTGCTGAGTGTATGGGTGTTCCAACCAGCCACCCCCCACCCCCGGAGGTCACTTTGAAATGGAATAGATTTTCCTAGATCTCAGCCAAGGCTGTAGGGAAGGTCACTTCATTAATCACAGCTAAATGCCACTGTCTGCCCGTCTCCCTTCTTAACCAAGTAACACCCACAGATAACATCATTGATTGATACTAATAATTAATTCTCCTTGGGTACAGGATGACAGAGAGTATCATTCAGTGGGGAACCTTTAATTACTATGATAAGACTCATTAGGTTAATGCCATCGGTTGCTCTGGTGGCATGGAGGGCAAATAGATGTCTTCCTCTACCTGTGGCCTTTTGTGAAACAAGCTGCTTCCCCCTTCTCCCTCTTACTTCCTACATCTCTCTAGCAGTATCCATTTACGTGCTATCCTACTTTCTGTGCTGATTCGGTGTTGGAAAATGTCATGTCAGATTTTGCTTGAGAGGATTTTGGCAGAAGCACAAATGATGGGAGAAAGAACAGACACACAGGCTCAGAGTGTGTGCACCAACTGTATGACTCTCAGTGTGTGTGTGTGTGTGTGTGTGTGTGTGTGTGTGTGCGCGTGTGCATTTATGTTTGCTGTGACATATAGGTACGTGTCTCTATGTGGCTAACTTTGTCATGAGTCACATATATGCCACCAGTCACGCCAGTGTATCTGCATCCCAGGCAAGAATAGAGGACATGCCATGTTATTTTATGATCTACCAATCCATGTTGTGTGAAGGGAGCTGATGCAATGTACCGCTCAGAGGCTTTTACTTTTAAAATAATACTCTGTGACATGTTCACATAAATAAATGTGTCATCTACTACTATCTCATTCCATCTCTTTGTTCCCGTTGCCAATTATTAAAACAGAGTAATGATTCAACCTATGAAAGCTTTTACATTTGCTTTTCTAACAGCCCGTGTCTGGAAGAGCTTTCCTGGGAATAATCCTCCTGCACACAGGAAGTGATCCATTTTACATTTCGGATTCATCATGAATAAACGAACAGAACTTGGTAGTTAGCATTAGCAGGGATAGCCTTTGCTGAAAGAAAAGAGCAGCACCTACACAAACTCCATCAAAATAAAATTCAAGGAAAAGCATGAATTTATGGATTACCAGTATATGACTCAGGCTTTACAAATGAAAAGTCCAGACATTACATTTTATTTCATTTTCTAAGCAGTTTTTACATGAACAGATTCAAACAGTACACACAGCCATGCCTAAACAAAGCTGGACTAGTCACTGATCTGATAAAAAGCCCTGAATGCAACATTCAGATGCACCATTCAGCTCATCCATGTGGCCCTCTGCTAGACGTTAGCGCCATCTTGTGGGCTGTATTTAGATCATTTCCAGAAAGTACTGAGCTGTATCCTTAAAGCTTCAACCTGGGTGGGAGTGTTTTCACATTTCCACATTCACAGCTTTGATTCACACAGGCAAACTGAGCTTGAATTGCCGTGAGAGATGTGTGTAGCAGGATCAGGAGCGGGCTGGTGCCATCAATCTGCTACATCTACTATTTCAAAACAAGCGTATAGCTCAAAGCATATGTGGCAGGCTTAGCGGGCTTAAAGAATATGAGATGCTGTGCTTTTGAAAATGGGATCATCATTTCATTGTTTAAGCATAACATGAATCCACATAGATTGAGAGAACTGTAGTAGCTTTTTGCACCGTTCATAATACAAACTGTTTATTTCAATCACTGTGTGGGGGATATTTAATATGCATTAGCATATCACCATTTCACTGAATCCATTTCGCTCTTAGACATGGCACGAAGATCACCGAATTATGGTCGGATTTATTAGGTTCCTATGAAAGGCAGCTAATTACCTTTAAACAACTCTCCATCACAAAAGGCTGGAAAATTCTACTCCAGCCAACGCCATGCCTTTTCGGTCATAAGCTGATGTCATTTGCTCACTAAAAGTTAATCAAAATCCTTTTTGTTTGGTGTCTCAGAGACACAGAAGAATATCTCAGAAATTTGGCATTTCACTGACATTTACCCAGACAGAGTGACAGGGGCTCTCCTCAAGCAGTGGATGAAAACTACTTTTGGAAATGAAAAAAGAATAATGTATGATCAATATTCACAATGACAGACAGACACCAGATGTCTGTCAAACTGCATTGATCAACTTTGGATATAATAGCCTGCAGGTAGTATGTAAAGTAATTACACAGAACAATGCAAAGCATGCAGACTTACCCATAATGTGCATCTATGGTCAAGTGAATTCAATAATTCAAATGCATATATCCCAAACCCCATTGATGGACAGAGGAACAGTGTGGCTTCCAGGCTGTATTTAAGAGTCAAAACTTTCTAGCCTTTGGTCAAGGTGAATGACAAGGGGGAAGAAATGTTTTGCTAATTTTGTGCCTTTTACAGCTAGACTATTAAATCAAGCCTGTGCCAGGTGCTAAATCGTCCTTTGTAGATCACTGGCTCCAGTCATTAGTGGATTTTTCTTTCAAATGTTTCTTTACAGGAGGGAGCCCATCGTAAACATCATGCATGGAGGTTATATCATGACACCAGGCTTTTGTGTTTTATGAACTGAAATTCATCTGAGGATATTGATTTTTAAATGACTCTAGCTGTGCTGTACTACACTGTGGTTCAGTGGTTACAGGTTACATCTGCTTGAAAATCTGCCCATGTCTGGATTTTCTCTTGCTGCACCGGTTTCATCCCATAGTTCAAAGATATGTCTGTCTATATGTACTGTATTTGCCCTTTGATAGGAAATAGATGAATACATGGATGGCGGTACTGTTATCAGCTTTACTATATATTAAGAATCGACTATAATTCCCCAAAAGCATTGATTAATGTTTGTTTTAATGTCAGCTGGATATTGATCAGTACAATGTATTCAGCAAATGTAAAGCTCCATTTTTGCAGGTAGAATTATGGTTAATTTAACTCTAAAATGCCTGAGTGTAGGTTGGTTTTGGTATGTTTGTACTGATCTTTGGAGCATTGGCTCTTTAAACTTTGTATTCTATCTGAAAATATGTGCTGCAGGATGGAGGTGTGTTCACTATCTGTTAAATTCAATTCAATTCTGTTTAATTCATATAGCGCAAAATCATAACAAAGTTATCTCAGGGCACTTTTCATATAGAGCAGGTCTGGACCGTACTCTTTATAATTTTAACAATTCCCAACATGAGCAAGCACAACAGAGGCGCGGAAAGACTTCCTTTTAACAGGCAGAAACCTCAAGCAGAACCAGAACCATGCTCTGGGTGGGCAGTCATCATTTCCTTTTGCTTTATGTAGAACTTTGACTTTTGTTGGTATTACACCTTACAATGGCCACTTCTTTTTAGAACATAATTGGTGTTTTGGCACGCACTGCTTTTGTGATCTGGATGGCACTTAATCCATGGCAAGATGGAAAGCTACAGAAGAGCGCTCTGTTTCAAGAGGATTTAAAGGCACTGGTAACACCTTGCACACAGAGCAGATAACCTTGACAAAAAAAAACCCACATGACACAATATTAAGTAGCCAGATTGCAAACATACAGTATATAAAAAATATGGATCGGGGACGACATTGAGCAACTTCCAGGTGCCGCCAAACAGAAGAGGACCGAGAGCACATACACACAAGAGGATACTCAAGTATACAATATACACCGATATCAGAAGGGACAAAGACATTATTCAAACAAAAGAGAGAGAGACGAGAGGTGAAGAGGACGGAGATCCAGATCCAAATTGTTTGGAATGAGGTACCGACAGCCAAGGGAGAGAGAGGGCTCCAAGTACAGAAGAGCCTCGGTGCTGAAAAGAGAGGGCAGGGGAGGAGAAAAACAAGGGGGGGGGGGGGGGGGGGGGGAAAGCCCCAACCAAGGTTGGTTGATAATATGCACACAGGTGGTGGACTACAAACAAACCGGGGGGTGTGGAGATGTGG
>JAVQJL010034544.1:0-17716 GCA_036024295.1 Nannoperca obscura
CTATCTATCTATCTATCTATCTATCTATCTATCTATCTATCTATCTATCTATCTATCTATCTATCTATCTATCTATCTATCTATCTATCTATCTTTTCCTCTGCAACTATCCTCACCCGCCTGAGGCAGGGCCAGCACAGACCCCTACATCACAGACAACAACAGCAAGAGCAAATGGTTTAGTTTGGAGTTTTCAGTCTGGGGGTGCTGGATAAAATGTGTTGGGTTATGGGAAACACAACAGTCAACAATGGCTTCTGCTTCTCTTGGGAACACAGTCCATCTAATTATTATTAAGGAAGTGTTAATGATACTAGTCCAACTGACTTAGCTTGACCACACCAGCCGTCTAACTTTGGCAACTGGTCTTTTAATGCCCCCATTTGTAACTAAATATTTGATGGCAGTACACCCTAAAGGCATGTTAGAAGCACCATGCCAAGACTGCCAGGGTAAAACACTTCTCCACTCAGGAGGAAGATGCCACACTCTGTTCTCTCTGTACTCTTTTTATCATTATATTTCCTTTTTCCAGCCTCTTCACTAGTTCAACCTCTATGAGCCACCTCACATTCAATCAAATTAAATTACATTTCATTTATATAGCGCCATATCATAACAAAGTTATCTCAGGGCACTCTATGGAGCAGGTTGAGACCAACTCCCACACATACAAAGACCCAACGTTCCCACCCACAGTGCTGGCGTCACAGGTATTAAGCCACCGATCTGGTGTTACTTTCTGTTTCCTCCACAAAACCATAACATTCTCCAGGTTAATGAAATTTCCTTCTGTAGGTCCTAGGAACACTCCTGTATGCACCCCACACTGCTTCCTCAAATCATTGTAGTCTAATCCTGTGCAACTGTCTACTGCTCCATTTGGTCTCTGAGCTTTCCCCACTAAAGTGCTCTGAAAAAAGAACATATACATTCCTCACACATTTCAAAGATGTCCACAGAATTTTCATCAAAAGGTGTGAGCCTGCTTGATAACAAAAGCTGGCTTAGCTTGCAGTCTCATTGCTCTACATTTTTCCTTTTCAAGTGCCACAGGAGAGCTTTCTCCTTTTCTCTGTCTGCTCTTTCCTTTTTTTTGTTGCTCTTGGTGTTTTCACCAATCATAGTGCTATAGCCCCTTCCTGTTCTGCAATCACAATTAACTCCCCCTTTTTGAGTTGGCTAAACTGTGTGCGGGTCATATCCTCTAATCCTAACATGGACTCTTCTTAATCAGAAGCCATTATGCCAAGGTCAAAGCAAAAAAATATATACACTCAGCGGTCACTTTATTAGTGTCACCTTGCTAGTACCGGGTTGGACCCTTTTTGCCTTCAGTATTTACTCTTTGTGATATATGTGTATATTCAACAAGGTGCTGGAAACTCTCCTCAGAGATTTTGGTTCATATGGAAATGATAGCATTATGAGTTGCTACAGATTTGTTGGCTGTACATCCATGATGTGAATCCCAATGTAGGTGTGGTGACTGTGGAGGCCATTTGAGTTCAGTAAACTCATTGTCAGTTTGAGATGATTTGAGATTTGTGACATGGAGTGTTATCCTGCTGGACTTAACCATCAGAAGATGGTACACTGTGGTCATAAAGGGATGGACATGGTCAGCACTCAGGTAGGCTGTGGAGGTTAAATGATGCTCAGTTGGTACCAAGGTGCCCAAAGTGTGCCAATAAAATGTCCCCCACACCATCACACCCCACCAGCAGCCTGAAGCATCGATATAAGTCAGGATGTATTCATGCTTTCTTTCCTTCAAATAGCCGCACAGATGCATGTGGTTTTCAGTTGAGTTGACCTTCAGAACATTTTCTTTTCTCCCCTACATGATATTTTGATTTTGGTTCTATTCTTTACATTTATTCAAATACATATTTCTGTTGCCTTTCTCTCCTTACCTTAATTAGGTGCCATTTTGGTTGCCCAGCCTCTGGACTATGAAACCTGTAGGGACTACTTCCTGACAGTAGAAGCTTGTGATGGGGGCACGCCACCACTGAGTGCCATTACCACAGTGAACATAAACCTGACGGATGTCAACGACAATGCACCCATGTTTAGCTGTGACCTCTACACTGCAGTGGTGTCAGAGGATGCCACTATTGGAGAGTCTACTGTCCAGGTAGGTTTCGCTCAGAGTCAAGTTTTCCTTGCATACATGGTGGAAGTGGTCCAGCAGTACTATGTAGCACTTATCATCTATAACAAGATATCTTTACAGGTACTGACCATATCTTCATTCCAAAAGAGGATGATTTCTTAATATTTTCTGTGAACCCCTGCCTTTTTCTGTAGAGCCATCATCATGTAAAAATCCTTTTGACCAACACTTTTCTAATGGCTGGATTTCTGTTAAATTTGCTCTAAATATTCATTATCCCCATAGGATATTTCGTTATGTTTTAAGGGTCCCCCTGAGCTGTTCTTCACCACCACCAAAATGTCCACCATTACTCAAGAAATATCAAAATCTAATGTGCAGTTTGCCATGACAATTACAGAGCAAATTCCTGATCCCCAGAGAAAGAACATTTCCATTTTGGGCACTCCATCAGATTTTAGTATCTCAGGCTAACTTCACACACAAGATATCCTTAAGAAGGCTCTAGCAAAGCCATGGTTATGTTCTCTGTTCCACTTGAAGAGCTTTAGACCTTTATGTCTTATTAGCCAGAATATTCTCTCCATATATGTTACTTTGTGTTTTTTTTGTGAAGAGATAAGATGTCTAATAGTGGCTTGTCCTGAAATATGTGGTTGAGTAGAAAGAGAATGTGTTTGTGTGTGAAATAGCTTTTTTAAGTAGATGGTACTGGTGTAGCAGTGTGGATGTCATGTCCTTCAAGATTTCCCCCTATGAGAGTAAAATAATGGCTTTGAGTGATGCTATCATCAGCTTAACCGAGACGTTGTCAATTATTGAGCTTCTAACATGAACTGATTTCCCTGGTTTTGATAGGCTTTAGTGGTTTAAGCTTTTATTTGTTGAGCTTTAGAGACAAAAAAGGTGACAAATATGCAAGCAGCCTTCAGCCAGTGTTTACCTGCTTACTTTTTTACAATAATTTGTTTATTTCTGATTTGTTTCAGAGCAAAACGATGCAATTATATAGTATCAGTTTATGTAAAAAGAACTGGGCACACTTTGTGTTTGTTAATGGAATAGAGAAAGGCCTTAAATAGACTCAAATGTCTAAATGAAAGTCACCACATGAAGAAAAACTTAAAAAAAAGAGCATTTGGATGAGCTCAAAATGTAATAAGCAAGTTAATGTTTTAATTAATAAGATTATTAGATGAAACAGCATGTATTACTTCTCGAGGGCACTGACTGTATAATTATGCTCCAAAGTGTTTATATTTTTGTTATTGTAATTATTATAAGTGAAATTAAATGATGTTGAACGTCTTTTGTTTATAAATGATATTGTCAAATGTTTAAAATCTTCATGTGGTGGTAGGCCATTACACCAAACATGGTGAGCAAATGCAAAGGAATTTGGTGGTAACTGTTCGGATAATACAAAACCTGAATGCAGGTTTCATGTTTTATTTCATTTATTTGAAATATAGACAACTATTACAGTTGTATTAGGCCTAAATGTATAAAAATAAAATGACCATTCCTGTGTTCCTACATGCTGTTGTCCATTTATGACTTCAGAACATCCCTGCTGACCATTTTCCAAAGTATGTCACAGTGTTTTACATTTCTTATGTGTTTTCCCAGTAGACATATCTGCTTCCATTTGTGTCACATCTCATCCTTGTGTGGCAATGTACACTTTAGACATCAGTTTAGTCTTACTGCACAATGCTAATGTAGCATTGTAAAACAAATAAAGATGGCTCTGTGTTCACTGGGATGGATCAGTTATCTTAAACATGTTTCAACTTCCTGCAAATCCTGTTATGTAAGAAAATCACTTTCAGAAGTCAACAACAGGATAGCAGGCTTTGGAAAATAGCCAGCAGTAATGGAAATGAAACAGGTCGGGTTTAAAACGGCTTAAAACATACATAAATAAATACATCTGGTTACAAACCAGCATCAATAGTCACTAAAACGTACTTTAATATCTGTGAAATGTATTGTAGCGTGGTTATGAATTGTAATCATCATCAAAATCCATTGCTTACTCAGGCCTTTGCAGAAGGCAACTATATTAATAAACCAACATATCAAAGCAAAGAACAACATCAGCAGATTGTTTTTCCTTGGATTGTTAATCTCTTCACTCATCACTTTGAATATTGCACGTGCTGCTGATCTGTTCAGACTTCTTTTATATATAAAGTCTATTTTACATTGTCAAAGGTGGGTGTTTGGCTTGGTTAAGCTTGGGCCATGTAGGATCAAAATAACCGGAGCTTCATAGTGGATTCCAAAGTGGTACAGTCACAAATGTGAAAATCAAAGTCCCTGTATCATAGAAACCTGTGTGTGGTTAAAGGTTGAAAGAAATATTTGTACAAATTTTAGGAATTTGAGGTATATGGATGAAAAAAAGTAATCAAGAATGTATTTAGTAAGGTATAAAACAGGGAGAAATAGTCAGAATGTGTGACACAAACTGAAACATTCACTCACTCTACCTGTATGTTTGTGTGTGTGTGTGTGTGTGTGTGTGTGTGTGTGTGTGTGTGCAGCTGGTAGCAGAGGATGTTGACAGTCAGCTGAATGGAGCCATCCTCTACTCCATCATCAGTGGAGACAAAGACAACCACTTCTTCATTGACCCACTCCGTGGGGTCATCAAGGTCAACAAGCAACTGGACCGTGAGACAGTAAGGACACACACATACACACACACACACAACCACACACACACACACACACACACAGAGTTTAGTCTAGAAAAAACTATAGAGAATATTTACACAGCCTCACTGCCTCACAGTCACACTTGATTGTAGCAGTGAAGTACAGCTTTGTTTAAAAGGCATCACGCTGTAACCTATAGCTAGGTTAATAGATCCAATCAGAAAATATGATGAGCAGCAGAAGATATGTTTTCATGATATGAAAGTTGAACTGGAGAATTCAGATTCCTGAAATGGACGTGATGCAGTCAGCTGATGGTTCAGTCAGTGAAGGCTCATTGCTCTCTTTGAACTGCAAACACACTTGCAGATACTGATTGTGTAATCTTTATGGCATGCATCTTTATGTACATTCATTGGAAAATTCCAAATGTGCATTTCTCTCTAACAAATCATCCTTGGTCAAGGGCAGAGTTTCAATTTATTTAAGTTTCTTGCAACATTAATGTTTATGTTAACGTTAGGACAACAAGCAATTAAAAAGATAAGAAACAAGTGACCTGTTAGCCTTGTAGCTTACTGAAAATGTATATGTTATCAACCTGGAACTGGAAGCATCAGAACTCAACTCTTATGTTAAATGGAAATAATTGCAGTAGTCTAAGATGAACTGTTTCATGAAATTTATCAGCCTGCAGCAAGCTAAGCTGACATCTGTTGACCATCTCCATGCAGGCATGAACAGTCAGTGTATGAAATGAGCTCCTCTCATGGTTGCCCACCTTTGATGTAAAGATGGAGCTTGTTGCCAGGTGAGGAGCTCATTGGGGGCTGGTTTGCTCAGAGATGGATCCCTGACCAGATGGCAGCTAATCACACTTGAACAGGAAACACATGCACAAAGCAGCTCTGAATAGGAGTTATTTCATTTGCAGCAGGGAAAAATAATGGAAGGCATGAGCCCCTGCATTTCTCACCCTTCTTCTTTTCCCTTCTCTTCTGCTCCTTCTTCATCTCCTTCTCCTCTGCAGAGCTTGAAAACTTCAGAAATGTTCATATTCCTATCATAAAGTATTCATGAGTGCAGTCGATGAGCCGTCTGAGCGTGCACAGAGAAAGTGCAGGGGCGTGTGGGGGATCAAAGCTTTTGGCTGATGAAAGTGTGTTTGGGGTTATCACACAGAGAGCAGCAGCTTTCTCTGTGTGTACGTGTGTGTGTGTGTGTGTGTGTGTGTGTGTGTGTGTGTGTGTGTTTGTGCATTGCTGATGTGTCCGTCCATGTGCCTGTGCATTAATACTAAGGTGTGTGTGTATGTGTTTGTGCAGTGCTGATGTGTCCGTCCATGTGCCTGTGCGTTAATACTAAGGTGTGTGTGTGTGTGTTTACACATGTTTCTTCCTCATTTCCATACTGGTTCTTCTATTTCCCCCGCCCCGTTTCTCTGATAAGCAGGTCATAGATGTTTATTCCTGAGCTTTACTTTTTCATATGTCTCAGGCAGCAGAATATTGTTTTGTTGCTGCTTTTGCATTTCTTCTCAGCCTGCTTCATTAGCTCTTTATTATAAAGCAAGATGGAGAAACAGAAAAATATCCTGCAGCGAGTTTAGGGAAGACTGAGCAGCATGCCAAGGGAACAGGGAGTGTGTGTGTTTGTGTGTGTGTGTGTGTGTGTGTGTGTGTGTGTGTGTGTGTGTGTGTGTGAACTTAAACAATCCCAACTCTCCTTCAAACAACCACATACATAAGCACTCATTTTCTATATGAAAATGTAATTTCAGAGCAAAACCAAAAAATACAACAAAGAAGCCTGTTGTCTGCTGTTTTGTTTGACACATATTCAAGTGATTGTAGAAAGACAATGAGGTCATACTTGATTAGCATCTGTTATCAATAATCAATATGCATTTTCTGTATCCTATTATGCCAGCTAGAATATGATTACAAATTCAAATTCCTAGCACAGTTGTATGTGGATTTAGTGGGGTTTGCCACATTAACCCCATGCATCCCATTGGAACACTGGCAATCTGTCTGCTGTATATACCTGCAATAACTGTTAATTTTGTAGGGTGGGTTGGCCACCTGGGGACAGTGGGAACAAGCTATAAATACAACAATGACATACACCTGATCAATCTAAGTCCAGTATTTCCTCTCTGTTAGCTCTGTTTTTGGTCTCCACCAACTCCGTAGGGAAATATCTGGCATTTTAGCTGCTAAATGCCCTACTGTGTTCACCAGCTGGTCTCTAACTGTGCCTGTCTGCTGTTTGCTGGTCAGCAGGTATTGTACAGTGGGTTTTAGAGGGTTTTCTCTAAAAACGATGCAATGAGAGCATTGAGAGGCAACCTGAACAGTAAAGTTGCAGCCAGACAGATAAACAATGAGCTGAAACTCAACATAAAGCTCCTTATAGCCGAGGGGAGCTGCAGATTCAGCTAATAATTCTCTGTAGGTTCATCACTACAAGTAACCCCTTCACATTATTATTTGATTGTTGATTGGCTTATGCTCGTACTGTCAACCAGCATATCAGTAGTCCTATTTCTTCTAAAGAGTTCTCAACGTTTACTTCTGCTTGCAAGTTGTTGTGGTGATCCAGCTAACATGTGTGCATCAAATGTGGTTGTGTCCTGCTCTGCTGAAGTGAAGAATAAGCTGTAAAGAGTTAGTAATGTTGCACATCGAATTAGCGAATGTTCGAAACATTTGAACATTTGAACAAGCTGTGCAAAACATACATATTATAAAATACTATTTTTAGAGAGAGAATTTGAGAGGCAGTGGAGGTAGCCTGAAAAGGTTTTTACAATTCAGATCTTATTTCTAAAGTGTTGTCCATCATTTCTATCTATAATAATAACATCGTACTATCCAAGTCTGACAGGTCAAGAAACGTGCAATAAGCTGATGTTTGTTGACCCATTGGACATTTTGGTGATGTCACAGCCAGATCTCAGCTACTGACTTGGGGAGTACAGTGTTGTTATAAATGATAAAAACATGTGACAATTTGGAAGAAATTCCATTTAGAAAATTATTTTTAAAGGGACACTAGGCCGTAATTAAGTCTGGACTACTGGCTAGAGCAAGTCAATTAATGCATGAGTTTCAATCTGTCAATTAATGAATAACAGAAAGATGTCATGAACACCCTCATACTCATCATATCGGGGATAAAACCTTTAGATCTGAATTCCTCTTTGCCTATCTTCTACTGCCACCCTCAGGACAAACTTTATATTTCACCACAAGGAAAGGCTCTAAGAAGAGTAAAATCACTATTCTGTTTTGTTGTCTAGCAAAATGCATTATTTAATAACCATGACACCCTGTACAGGTGATGGTTGCTATGGATGATGGCAGACATTTGTGACATCACAGGTGTTATGTCCACGATTGTTTGTTTTTTCATGGTTATATATCTTCCATTGTGTCCGTCCTTATAGGTTCCCAGCTACTCATTGGCCATCAGAGCTCTGGATAGTGGAATACCACCCATGTCCTCCACCGTGATGGTCAACCTAGACATCTCTGACATCAATGACAACCCGCCCACCTTCTCCCCAGCTAACCTCACTACTGTCATACAGGTAAGCCTGGTGATTGACATGATGTGCACTTAAACACAAGTTAAGAATTGGGATGTATTAGTTTAGACAACTTTGCATAGAATTCTGCCATCATTGCCTCCTATTGTTTGGTAAATAAAAATAGCCAACAATAATAGTTTACTTAGAATGCTAACAAAATTGCATATAAAAACAATTCAATTTAAGTGATGGGGACAAATTCCACAGTGCTCATTCTGTAAATGTATTTGTATTTGAAGCTAAGACAAGGCTTCAACAGTCTGAATTAGACAAATCATCCAAAGTTTACGTCATTTTCACTTAAAATAAAACCGGCTTTTTGTTTCCCTGGACAGCGTTTTTGTGCTGAGCTGCAGTGGTGGGAAAGTAACACAAATTGCAAGTGGAAATTGAAAGGACTGAGTAAATGTTTATAATGCAGGGATTCGTCAAACTCAACATGATTTCCTGGAAGAACTGACTAGAATGATATATCTCCACAGAGTGGCAGGGTTTGTTATTTATACTAAAGTATACAGTATGACCAAGTGCTAAAACCCACGGCTTTCCAAATTTATTTTCACGGTACAGAAAATGAAATTAATGTTCAGTTCTCTTAGTGAAACAAACATGATAATGTGACCATGCATAATGTATCCCCAAACAGGCAGGTCTTTCTAACGGTGTGTCTCCTCTCCCAGGAAAACAAGCCAATCGGTACCAACATCCTGCAGTTGTCTGTGACCGATCAGGACTCCTCCCACAACGGCCCGCCCTTTGACTTCCGCATCCTTTCTGGAAACGAAGGCGGAGAGTTTGTGCTGGAGAAAGATGGAACCCTGGTGGCCAATCAAGTGTTCAGGAGGGACCTGGCAACTGAATATGTTGTTCAGATACAGGTCGAGTCAAGTTGCTGTTTAACAGAGCAGCTGTAATCATTCTTCTCTAGTGTTCATGATTTGCTCTGTGCTACTTAGTCTCTCTTTATCAGGCTACATGAATGAATTGAATTGAATGAATTATTAATGGTTAATACAGTCACAAAGACTCCAATTACAGCAGAAAGCAGGACTGGTAGTTTTGAAGCATGATATGCTGTTGAACACAGTATCAAGTGTATTAGCATTAGCATTTAGCATTGCTCTCTGTCAAGTCAGTGTCAGCATGGTTCTCTGCTGAACTCAGACCAGCTCTCTGCTCTCTGTGTTGTGGTCTGTTAATATTAGCAGCTAGCGCTGTTTGAAAGTGATACTCCAACAATGGAAAAAGAAACAAGTGAGGCCACAGACGCTTTGTCTCATCTGAACCTCTTGCTGTAGCTTCACCCATTACTCTGCTATCAACAGAGTTATGAGTGTATAACCAGCAGGCCTCAATTTAACATCCCATCCCAACAGTTTCTAAGTGCATGTGCATGTAACAGAGTAAATGTAACCTCTGCAGATGAAACCCTGACCAAATAAAGATACTGTAGATATGAGACCAATTAGAGATGTTATTTGTCATTTGTTCTGTCTTCTATTCCTTACATTTTCTTTTTCATGTATCTCCCTTTCTCTTCCTGCTCTCCTTCCTCCTCCCAGGTGACAGACTCAGGGAAGCCTCGTCTCTCCTCCTCCTCCATGCTGACAGTCAGGGTGATTGAGGAGAGCCTCCACCGGCCAGTGGCATTGCCACTGGAAGTTCATATTGTCACTATGGAAGACGAGTTTCCTGGTGGTGTGATTGGCCAGCTGCACGCCACTGATGCTGACCCTTATGATGCGCTGACCTTTGGCCATGCAACCCCAGCCCAGCGCAGTCTCTTTAAGATCAGTCCTCATGATGGGAGGATCATTGCCCTAGGTGGGTTGGATGCAGGCAGGTACTCCCTCAATGCCAGTGTTAGTGATGGCCGCTTCGCTGTGCCTGTTCCCGTGAGTGTGCATGTCGAACAGGCGACACCGGAGATGCTGCGCGAGGCGGTGACGGTGCGCTTTGAGAGTGTGGCGCCACAAGACTTTGTGGCATTGCACCTAAAGAGCGTGCTGAAGGTGTTGCAGCAGGCCGCCACATCGCAGCAGCAGGACATGCTGCACCTGCTCAGTCTGCAGCCAGTTGGTGGGACGCAACAGCTGGACATGCTCGTTGCCGTGGAAACATCAGGGGATGGGTACTACAAGGCGGCCTATCTCACCCAGAAACTCAGTGCATCACGGCGGCGACTGGAGGAGGTCCTCAGGGTGTCAGCTATCTTAGATAAGAACTGTTCGGGGCTGGAGTGTCGTGGGGCACAGTGTGAACAGAGCATCATCCTGGACTCACACAACCTGGCTACATACAGCACCCCACGAATCAGCTTCGTCTCACCACGCTTCCACCGAACCTCACGCTGCACATGCAATGGTGAGTGATGTGCCAAGGCCTTGTTTGTGTGTTTGCAGTCTGATAGAGTGTTTGTATAATATAATTGGTGTGTTCTAGAATAAAGAGCCAAAGTGAAAATGGAACTTCCTTGTTTTGTTCCAAAAGCAGGACAATCTAGAGCCACTCTCAACAATTGCGGTGTCTCAATTCAGGGGTGTATCAAGTGCGAGCCAAGCATTGTTAAATTAAATGGTCTTCTCTACAGAGGATTTTGCTATTCGCGTCACCAGCGTCACAAAGCTCTCCTGTCACTTTTCGAGTCAAACTTTAGGTGCAACCTTGACAGCTGCACTTGAGGTTTAAGGTTTTTAAGACTCTTTAGTGTTTCTAACATTTGTATCATTAGCTCATCAAATAAGCTGAAATCCAACACTTACATTTCAAAGTGTAATCCTCCTTGGCCGCTGTTGACACAACGTTTGGGAACGCCATATACAGTACCAGTCAAAGATTTGATCCTCCACATTTGAATGGGAATGCCATGTCGGCTGCTATGACACATTCGGTCTTCAGACGCAGCCTTTGAAGGGTGCTGCCCCTGAATTGAGACACAGCTAGTATGTTGTGTGGCTCACTTCAAATGTCTACAGAAGAATGGTTGTTTTTGGAAAAACAATCAAATATTGCTGTCAAGGCGAGTCCACGGTGAGTCGAGGGGATGCATGTTGTAGAAGCATGAAATGCTGGATAAAGGCCATGAAATTTCTTTTCAAGTGTAATAATGTAATAGTGTAATGCCAATAGTAATGACATGGTGAATTATAGTACTAATACAATTATTGCATGCAAGGGATATGCATATACCAGAAGTCTTACTTTGAATTTTGAGCAGTTGAGGAAATAGTTTACACACAGCATCTGTGTGCACAGTTTATTATACAATTCACTATGTCCATTCATTTGTTTGTACTCAATATTAAATATTGATAAATACAAATCAAAGACTTTAAATCGCTGTACTTTATATTTCTCTCTTCCTCTGTTTTTTCTTTCTATTTGAAGAGATCATGCAGTCAGTTCATGTTCTTTATAGTAGCATGGTACGTGTATTTTCTTTCTGTCCCTGTGTGTGTGTGTACAGATGCCAGCTGTGCTGTCCTGTCAGAACAGTGTGAGGACCAGCCATGTCCAGCAGACATGCAGTGTGTTTCAATTGAGGCCACAAGAGGGCACTACGCATGCCAGTGTCCACCAGGCAAACTGGGAGAGTGTGCAGGTGTGTGTGTGTCAGAGAGGAAAAGAAAGGAAAAAAGGAGACACAATTCTGAAGTCTATGTAAATATGTATGATTTTTGAATACATGCAACAACTCTTAAATGGAAAAATGCATTTTTGATGCCACACATACATTCATGTATACATACTTGCGTATTTCTCTGGAATTTAATAAATTTAACACATGTGCCTGTGTGTGTGTGTGTGTGGTGGGGCTGGGGGTGCAGGCCATTCATCTCTGAGTTTCTCAGGTAACAGCTACATCAAGTACAGACTGTCTGACTGGCTGCAGACGGAGCTGAAACTCAGCCTGAGGATCAGAACACTGCAGAGCAGAGGAATCATCATGTACACACACACTGAGCCCTGCGCCATGCTCAAGGTACACACACACACACACACACACACACACACGCACAGGTGCAGGTCTAGGTCTCTGACATTTTTAAGGGGTAATCGCTGCTTGATTGCAATGGTCTGCTGCTCTGCTCTCTGGGCTGAAACACACTTTTAAGGAAAAGTTATCTCAGAATAGTTTACCATGTACCATATATATTATCAATATTCATATTGAAGTTTAAGTTATTATAACCATTACGTTATTATACATTTTAATTTACTTAGATATTAGATATATTTAACAGATATCTTCCTCACTGCTGTGGTCATAAGAGATGTAGCACTTAAAATGTAGGCATGAGATATGGTCTAGTTTCATCTAGAGTGTGTGTTTGTTATGCACAGCCTTAGTTGCTAATTAAACAAGATGTTTTTCTTAGAATTAGTTGCCTGATACTGTGAAACATTAAAGTTGTGTGCGTATGTGTGTGTGAGCAGTTGGAGGAGGGGAAGCTGTGGTTCCAGCTGGCCTGTGGCCTTGGCAGTGGCAGTGGTGGAGGTGGAGATGATGACAGTCCGGACATGTTGGGCATCTCTGGCCGTCGCATCAATGATGGCAGTTGGCACACAGTGGCACTGGAGCTGAACCGCAACTTCAGCAGTCTGGCGCTGGATAACAGCTATGTTGAGCGACGCCGTGGATCACCATTCGTACAACCACTCGCCCCGGACAGAACCATCTACTTTGGAGCACTGGTCAGTCCATGAGTAGCTGCAGCTGCCATAGGAGGGGTTTCAGATGGTAACACAATGACAGCTATGTTAGAGTTCCTCAGCTTTTGCTTACTTTTACTGTAGCATCACTGTAGCACTCCTTCTATTTGGTAGAGCTTGCTATCTGGTAGAATAATTTTCTAATAGCCACTAGTCAGATGTTGAATGTAGTTTTTGTATCGTGCCCAGCTTTTTAATGTTTGATCACAGTCTGAATTGCTGCACTGCTCACATCACAAGATGTTTCCTCTTTCATGTTTTCACGTTCATGTTGGGGTGCACAGCCTACACATTGAGGGTTTACTAGTGACACATGCTTCTGATGTTAAGGTCATCTGTACTACTACTGACTCACTACTGATGTTAAGATCCTCTGTACTACTAGTGACTCACTACTGATGTTAAGATCATCTGTCACTACTAGTGACTCACTACTGATGTTAAGATCCGCTGTACTACTAGTGACTCACTATTAGTGACACACTACTGATGAGTGGTTTTATTAGTGACACAGTGGTGGATAAAATCACAGTTTTGCAAATTGAGGAAACTGAGGGTACAGGATGTAACTATCCTTATATAACTTAAAACGAGGATGTTGTTCATTTTCATTGAATGTTCATTAATTGCAGTTTGATTTACTTTGTTTAAATATGACTACGTTTATGCTGGAAATATAATAAACAGAAGCCTGTACTCTGTACAAACATTGATCTTCCTTTCCAAACTAAGTAGTTAAGATATTAGTGGCTAAGCTGTGAAACTGGCCTTTAATTTTTATTTTTACAGGAATGATAAAAATGTACTTTACTATGTTACTACTTCTAATCTGAAGATTTACATACTTCAAACAAAAAATGTGGAAGGACATTTAAAGCAGTTTATATTAATCAGGTAGAACAAGCATGTATTACATATTGTACTTTATATTTATCCATACTGATAGTAGGTACATATATCTTGAATTACCATTGCTAAAAAGCCATGACAGTATGGGGTCTACAAACAAGTCCAGGCAAAAATCTGTTACAACCAATCTACTTTTTTAAATTATTTAAAGGGAAAAAATATCAATAAAACTTTAACCATCAAGGACTGTTAGAAACGTGATTAATACGTTTAACGTTGGGAGAAAAGAACTGTTTTACACTAAGGGTCCTCACAAAGTGTGTCTGTGTGTGTGTGTGTGTGTGTGTGTGTTCCTGGTACTGTACATTTGGAGGGTATCTTTGTAAGTTCATGTATGAATTTTTGACCCCTCTCTTCACAGGTGCAGCACCCCAACTCACGCAGCCTCACAGACTCCCAGAAGGACCCGTGGGTGCTTGAGGGTTTCCAGGGCTGCCTGGACTCGATCATGCTGAACAACAATGAACTGCCGCTGCAGAACAAACGCTCACACTATGCAGAGGTGGTAGGACTGACAGAGCTGAAGCTGGGCTGCATCCTCTATCCTGATGCCTGCCTGCAGCAGCCCTGTCACAACGGAGCCACTTGCACCAGCCTTCCCTCTGGTGGTAAGTAAAAGCACAGCCACTTCACACTGAAGGCCTGCAGGTCTTTAATGCCATATTAATTATTCAATTAAATGTGGTAACAAATGTGTTTAATCTGTTGTAAATGTCATAAATGTCTTATTTACTTTAACAGTTTAGTTACATAGTTTGAAAGTATTAATTATCATATACTGAAAACTGGGTGTATGTCTATCAAAAAGAGCAAGCTAACTCTTATTTCAAAATAAAAGGGAATAAGAGTGGGGGTTTGAATCCATAATAAGTGCTCATGTAGTTGGCTGACATGTCATGTGGTTTTAATGATAATATTAAGGAGTTGCTCTTATGTACATTTTATGTATACTAGGTGGACTGAAAAAACAAAAACTTTTTATTTTTTAGGCTGCTGTATTAGATTGCATTACACCATGAAGGTGTTTCTATTTTGGCACCTAGGTGTCAGTAGCCAACAATGTTATTTGCACTTGGTGTAGAATAGCCTCTTGTCAAAAATGACTCGCGGCCAACAGGATATAGACAATAGACAAGATATTATTGAGGTAGAGTTGTAATCCAGAGCTGATGGTTGAAATCCCCACACTGTGTGGGTAAAGTGAATGTACCAGCTATAGTGTCAGCACACTGTTCTCAGCGGAGGTGTGTGTTGTTGTTGTAAGGCTAAAGTACCAGCCGGCCTCTTTGAACACTGCTGTAAGACTTCCTACATGGCACATGTTCCTCATTTACACTGTAATGAGCAAAGCATCCTGGGAATTGTCGCAGCCCACTGTTGTCATTTACAAAGCGCTGTGGAAAGGTTAGTGTGTGTCTCTTATGTATTGTGTCCGCACAATAAAAGCGGTTCATTTCAGTGTTTTCTTTCAAGTGTGTATTGGTGATTTAAAGTGGTGTGTGTGTGTTTCTCACGTTTTGACATGTCAGAGCCTTTCCTTTGTGTGTGTATTTGTTTGCATACATCTTCATTAGGCTGTGTGGGCTGACACAGTGCTCTGAATTCTAAATGAAGTTTATTTCCTTGTCCCTTTCTGTCTGCCAGGGTTCTTGTGCAGCTGTAACCCCCAGTACACCGGAGGGCGCTGTGAGGTGGAGATAACGGCGTGTGTTCCCAACCCATGTCAGAATGGTGGCACGTGTAAGGCCATTGGCAACGCGTTCCTCTGCAGCTGCAGGAGAGGCTTCAAGGGTCTGATGTGAGTTCCAGTCCAAACACACAAACCAGAACCAAAAGTCCTTAAGGGACAAATTATTTTGCTAAGCGCCTCTAGTTGGATCTCCCAATACAGATAGTTTTGGTTTATTTGTCAAGATTTGGAGATATCTGTCTCTGAGATTTCTGCCACCCCAGTACAATTGAATTGAGATTGTGCCTCTCACTGAAAGATCACACTTTGAAAACTGCTGACAGTGTTTTTAGTAAAAAAAAAAAAAAAAGGTGGGGGATGTATTCCCTTAACCTCCACTATTTTGGGATGATGCCAAAATATCAGATACTTTTGGTCTTATACTTCTTTTGGACAAATACTAAATAACTAAAACTATCTGCATAACTAGATATCATGAAGGGTGTTTTTGTGCAATTTTAGTGAACTGGCCCTTTAAGGCCTTGTTGACATTTATTATATTTGACACAATTAGTAAAGTTACACTGATCTTCAAAGTGTCCCAGTTTCAGACAACACTCTGATTCTCAGCAGGTTTTGAGTCTGTAGTCTGTTCACACTGGAAAAGTGACTTAAGTATACTCAAAGATGTCAGTCTATCTGACAATGACAATTGTATGTATTCAAACCCAATACTTTATGCATCATTACACATTTCCCCAAATCAGCCTGGTATCTCTTTGGAAACTTTGGGATCTCCACTTGAATGAAAGTTCCAGTGTCCTGCATATTGCTTGGCTGCACAACATCCACATGTAATGACATATTTGATATACCTTTACCTAATTTTTGTTTTAAAAAGTCAACTTGTAATAGCCCAAACATTGAACATTTTCAAAGAGAACCATTTAAAATATATATATTTTATTGACTGCACTTGCTGTTCATGGCCACAAGGAGGCATTACTAAATTATACTTTGGCATATTGTCCTCTGCTTCCCAGCTTCCTCAAACACTTGATCCTGTTTGTCACATTTTTTTGACAAGGGAATTCTTATGGCATCTAAGTAAATGCAGTGTGGCAGCTGACAGGATAGAAGAACACGCTGTGAAGAATTGAATCATTCTCACACACATACACAGCAAGGGAATTATTATACAGTATACACACCACGATTATACACAAGCTGATTAACTTATTTCATCAAAGCCTGATTCTTTATGAAGACATTTTATAAGTGAATTTTAATCCTCTTTTTTCCATCTGGAGTACTCTGGGGAACGAACCAGTGGGACTCAAAAAAACTTCCCAAACCACAGAACTGATCATTTCTCTGGTCCTCCACTTACTGTGCACCCTTAACACATACTCACTTTTTGTAGCTCTTCACTGCAGCAGTCTTCTTCATTAAGATAATACCAACAGTATAATACTCTGTGTGTTGACCATTTAGCAAAATCCTTACTTTGTTCAATTTCCAATTCAATTGGAGTTTTATGTTGTTGGTCGACTCTCTGACACTTTGACCTCTGTGATCTCTGGGTTTTGCTATTGTTGTCCAATTTACCCCCCAGTGAGACTAGATTTTGTTTTAGGTCTTTGTGCAGGCCCAATAGGACAACTTCACTGTGACAACAAGACTGCAAGAAGCTCCTCACAGTCACTGCACTCAGCTCGTGCAATTTGTAATGATTGACCCACCAATGTCTAAGAGCTTAAGAACTTAAAAAACTGGATTGATGAGCAAGAACAGTCCTTTTCAATATTAAGAACAAAACATTATTATATATACGTTATTATAATTATTTCCTCTCCAACCTCCACCAGTGACCTTAAACTCTTTGAATTTGTTAAAATCTAAATGGCACCGCAAACTGTGTTGATATTCCCACCACCTAAAGTATTTAAATCAAAAGTAAACAGAAGGGGAATTGCACATAAAAACCTAATAAAAAGTAATACTACCACTGCATCAGCACAACAAAACAGGACAATTAAATGTGGAC
>JAVQJL010034546.1:0-12666 GCA_036024295.1 Nannoperca obscura
TCTTTAAAGTTAAGACTAGTTTAAAGTCATCTTCATTGAAAAGTACAGTGCTTTTCCTTCAAAAATAAGGACATTTCAATGTGACCCCAAACTTTTGAACGGTAGTGTATATTTTTCATTTCTCTTTCTAAAACGGACTAATAGAATTGTTTATTTATTCTTGAATCCCTTGTCTCACAGATGGTGGTTTTAGTGAGCTCTTTGTTTACTCCATGTGTGGTCCTGTTGGAGTTACGTCTCTGTGACCTAGGGAGGATCCTGGCTTGCGAAGAAGGCTTTTCAGTGTTCCCGAGGTAAACCTGGAGTTAAAGGCGAATATTTGGTGATGGCACAGTATGTTGACCACCAAGAGCACACATGGTCCTTTTTATTACTACCTTCAAAGTATAGATCAAAGTAATAAATCTGTAAAAAGTCTGTATCTTGCTCAGGGACGCTCAGACTGGCACATGGCACGCAGGGGCTAGAACCCCGGTTTTCTTCTTGTTAAAAGACTACCTGCTACATACAGTAGTATGTATCTCAGCTGTTTATATTTTAAATAATACCGTTATTCTGTCGTTTGTTTATTCAGTGGCAATAGTATATATTGTGTATCATGAAACAGTCTACAGAAGACACAAGTTAGAGAAAACAACTGCTTTTCTGTAGCTCACTTAATCATTTGGTCTCAGCCTGGAACTCAGTGAACGTTTTTTATATGTCTAACCTTTAAATCCGCATGAGTTTTAATAAAGCTGTCTGGACTGGATGTACTCCTTAATCCAGAAAATCATACTTATTTTTCTCACAATAACATCGCTTTATAAATGCCACATTTTTTAAATTGTCCTCTGGGGAAGGAATGAAATACATTCAGGTATTACCTGTACCTCTATAAATGATTATTTTGCAAAGTCCAGCAGCACCAATAAAAAGTGATAATTTCATCAACGTTATGTGTTTATCTACTTCAACAAATTAGCAATTTATAATGTCGAAGCATCATCATGTCAGCTTGTTAAAATGAGCAGAATCTGTAGACTTGTTTCTCTTAGATACAGGTCACCTGACCTCTCCAGCGATAGGACACATGAATGTGGTCTGTTTTTCACTTGGCCTCCTGCCTGTAACTGCTTCTGACTCTGACATTTCCATAATAACTTGAACTATTATAACCATTCTTGCCATCTGTTTTTTCATGACTCAACAATAATATTATGGTACTGAGAATTAGAAGGACTAGTAATCTATAATGGTGGAAAATGCTGTGCTCCTTCATTTCCAGTAACTCTTTCCCCCCTCCCTTGTTTTCAGTTCTCCTCCACTGCCTGAATCTCCTCTGAATGCTGAGTTAAAGAAAAAGGAGCCCAACCATCCTAAAAAGAAAGGTCAGCATCCCTGTCTTTGTCTGAACACTCACTCACCTCTCACTTTTGCTCATGCACATAAAATAAAAAATTGAGCTACTGCTGTTTGATGTCTCTGGGTTTTTAAGTATGACCCATTTTGTAGTTCGCTCCACGTCTGGCTCGTAGTCTGTTTTGCTTGGACACAGACGATTCTCTTAAATTGTACTTATTGTAGGGAGCTGCTGAGAACCTCCTCATTATCTGTAAATATAGAGGATGGAAAAGATTCTATTCTTTGCATTGAGGGGTGGGGGTGCAAGGGGGTGCATTCGTAATTAGATTCCCTTCAGTTTTCATTTGCCACAGAGGCAGACACTTTAACTTATGCAACAACACATTTAGACTGATACATACTACCTAATTAGCCCAGTTTGTTGAACAGTTGCTTCTTGCAGCAGTGGATTCCTCAGTAAAGTGAGCCTATTTGTGGTTATTTGGTGTATCATTAGGATCTGGCAGCTTGAAACTCCTCTGCTGGAGATGTAAAGTACAGTACTGTGTGCTAAACTTTACATGTGGCTCTCACAGAGAGTTTGTGCTGAGAAAGGCAGTATTAGCCAGACTCCCTGCAGCTGGAGTGAAGGGAGCTGCCAGTGCCAGACTATGTAGGGGATCTTCAGGGGAGTCTAGAAGTGCTGTGTGACTGCATTGTCAGACCAAAAAGACCGTAAACATTTACGGACTAGTGCTAACCACCGTGCTGCCCCCGTGCATCTGTGTATTCTTAAGGATATCTGTATCTGCAGAATTGTATACAAATTACACAATACACCTCTGAGACTCCCGGAGAGGAAAATGTTTTCCCGTTGTAAGTCTGGCACAAAAGTCTTTCAGAGCTTTTTGATTAGATATCTGTGGTCATGACACGCTGCCATGTAACATAAAACAGGACTGTTGGCTTTCTGAGAAGATGGTAATCCGCTGCCATTACTCTTTGCATGATGTCACTTGTGTGAAGTGTAATGCCTAAGTCTTGTTGCCTGGATTAAGTTGTTTTATAGTCTGGATATCAGGGGACTACTAAAGCAGCTATTAGTGTTGAATGGCCTTGATTGCATGTTCAGAACTCACTTTGAATGCATCTTCATTTTCCATAGAAAGTGATTACGTTGGTAATAACTGTAAACATAAAATTGCAGATGAAATTGATACTGTAACATTTCAATGTGTTTTTTTGTCAAGAACATGTAACTTTAAGTTAAAAAGGGTGCCTTGATTTGTCCTTGAATGTCACCAAAAAAAAGTTTTTAAAAAATTTGATAGAAATAATAGGCCAGTGTCAATGTCAGTCTTGTTTTTTAGAGCTGCTTTGCTAGTTTTGAATAGAATCAGATGGGAAAAACAATCTGAGAGACACAGTGAACTATGAGGCATTGACTAGTCCAGATTGAATGAAAGAGGAAAGTGTTTCAGTATTGTTCCATGAGTCACTGCTTAACAGCAACTACAGTACAGAGTACCTTATTGTTTAGTGAATCTAGTTCACATCTAGCCCTCTATTAAAGTTTGATGTTGCGGTTGGTATTTTATTTGCATAGCTACAAGTACTAGTACATTATTAGCCCTCTTTGTACATTTACCCCCTGTATGCTGCACACATGTTCCATGTGTTCAGGTGCTACATACTTTCCTTTGCTGTCAGACCCTTAGTTTGGTTTCTATATTCATAATTTCTGTCTGTCTTCAGTTACAGTGATGTGTGCCTGTGATACCTTTTTAGTCCAACTCTCGCTCCTTTCTCCTACTGTGTGCCTCACTTTTCACAGGTCAGTAAGGCAATAACTCATGCCAGAGACTCTGGTTACAGTCAAACAATATCTTAGAGACATATGTACCTGCTATGGTTTATACATTTTTAGAAGCTTGAATTATTTAGTCTTTTTCTTGGGCCACATTCAACTCAGAGGGAGGTCTGAGTTTTGCCATCTCCTGTTCTCTGACTGAGAACAAGAGTTAGTGGTTTATTTTAGAATAAACTCTGGGGCCTGACCCGAGCCTTGTCCCTTTTAATGCAGGCAACCCAAACTAAGGCAAATCATTGTCACCTCTTAAAAGCACAGAAGCCATAAAAGTGAGGTATCTTTTAAGTCTTGTTAATCCATCCATCAGAACCACTTATGATTTTTAGTCCTACAGCTACAGACCAAACTCAGCAGATAGCCTACCTCAAGTACTCTGTGACAGCCGGCAAGAACTTATTGTAACAATAATCATGCTCTTTTAGTCATTGCATCAGAAGCTAACCATCCTGATATTTTGTGCTAGACTGAAGAATTCCAATACGATTGCACTTTTTTTCTGTAATAGTTAAGACAGCTGAGGCTGAGTCTTACATAATGAGAGCTGTAAAAGGAGCATACAGCAAACCACTGTGATTTTACACAGATATGACTCGACTTGGAAATTTGTCTGAAACTCTCACTTTGCTTCAAATAGCGTCTAGTCTAAAGTCAGCGTAAATTCTGAGATTTTTACTGCCCTATAAAACTAAATGACCATTATATATCAGCAGGGGGTCAATAGGGCTGCTGAGCAATGCCAAGCAATTGTGTTTTCCAGGTAATTAGATTTCTGGCCTCTAATGCTTGGTTTAATGCGTATAATCTGTTCTGGATCAAAAGCTACTTCCAGTACCCCACCTCACACACAACACAGTGGAGGAATGCTGCTACATGTGAGCGACCGGTGTCACAAGACCTTTCATTCTCAAACTAAAATTGCAATAGCACATTTGTTATGTCCTTTTTTGTACCGTATTTACCATACAATACCATTTTGATCTAAGTTAAATTCCAGGTTCACGAATGGTTTTATATTTTCTTTGTAAAAAAAAAAAAGGCTTCTTCATGGAAAGAATCTTAAGTTGACCGGACGGAAGGACGGAAATAAGACTATTGCTTTTACAGAAGCAGCACAGCATGAATGGTATCAAGAAAAATATCTTTTGAGGCTGAACAGATAAAGAAACAACATGTACCTAGAGCAACTCAAAAGGGAACAGAGGTTCAGAGGTTGTCAAGTGTACTTTACAGGAAAATACCCTTCAAGCCAAAACTAGAGTGAATATTGGCAATGCTGATCAAAGATGAAAAGCACTTCCAGATAAGAGAGGATTGAAAAGATCCAGATGTATTCCTTTTTGATTTTGACTGGTTGGTTTCACATTAAATGTATTGTTGTGTTGGAGCCGTGCCTGCACTGAATGGTACAAGAGCCTAAGAAGGACAACTCATAGCACCTAGCACGCAAAAAACAATAGCTGTGTACACAATATAACAGCATGTATGTAAGCATGGAAAGAAATTCACAGTTGACTTGTCCAGGTTTACTTGTAGTTTTGTTAGCTACATTCATTAACAAATGTATGTTAGATAAGTCCTGGGGAAACTACAGTTTTAAAGGGAAATATCTTCTTAGGTGATAAGCTAGTGTTGAACTGGAGTCAAGGCTGTAAACCAAATCAGTATTTTTTTTTCTGATGCAACTTAAGTCCTAAATTGCTGCTCAGAGATTATGTGACTTTGTCTTACTTTGCCTGTATTTGACAGAATAACAGCTTTTGGAAAACCTCACGCATTTTAATGGTTGTGGAAAAAGTGAGCTCATTGTAATACAGTAAATGCACTGACAGTAAACAGGGAGCAGAATGAACCATCCCACAGTTTGTGGCTGATGAACTTGCTCACAGCACGGAGTGGTCACTCAATAATATTGCATCTCCCTTTCCTAGTATAATCCATGAAAAGCAACTGCAGTTTAATGAGCAGTTCTATTTTAATTATGGAAAAGAAATAAGCATTATTTGCTATCTAATAGTTTTTGAATGTGACTCTTTCTGTTTAGCATCTTTTATATTTGTTTTGGACACACATGCAAGTAACTTGTGTTTGTCAGTTTGTGTCTAATGAGCCACCTTATCTTTTTTACAAAGGAGGAATAAGGGAGCAGCCTCTGGTTTTCCACTCGAAAGTCAAGTCATCTGGATATACCAGTGCCCCAAGGTAGGTTCACAGTCATTCTTTGCCTAATAAGAAAATCACATCCACAAATGGATGAGGGTAGAGATCAGCTTTAAAGTGAACTGAAGTAATCCACGTCAGGTTAATGGGGGCAGGGTGGCAAGCAGAGCAGATGTAATTTACCCAGAAACTTTGTTTAGCTCCTTCTGGGCACTCCAAGACTTTGCTAGTACCAAAATTTCCGGACTATTGAGCACACCTGTATATAAGCCGCACCCTCTGAATTGACGCGCAAAATGACTGATCTGAAGAATATAGTGTGAGTGCGTTTGATTTACGGTGATTCGAACGGTTTCATTGGTCCATTGTGACCTGTTCGGTAATTTCATTGGTCTGGTGTGACGAGTCTAAAAGTATTTAGCGTAGTAGCGGCTTATAGTCTATAGTATATATATAGTATACCCCAGGATACACTCCTCCCAATGGGTCATCCTCAATGCAACTTCAAGAAGGCAGCAGGGACCCTCACTTCCTGTTGCCTGAATTATACGCTCTGTGTGAACTAGCAGTAATGTGACTTGTTGTCACACATTCAGTCTTATTTGCCAGTTTTCAATGGCAGGTTCTACATTTTTTAACATGATGTTTGCAGCTATTTCAACGACGAGTTTTTGAACAGGGTCTATTTAACCTCCTCCAGGAGACACTTGGAAATGATGGTTACAATCTTTGCAATCAGAGTGCTCCATTAGGCCTTCCTAACAAAGCATCCAGGCCTGTCTGACATTCAACTCATCACCGGAGGTTGATTTGTTAACAGCTTGGTTTGTTTCTCAATGTAACAATCCAAAAAATACAGTATGAAAAGAGACTCAAATGACTCAAATATATTGATACATGAAACGTCAAAGGAATTGTTTTTATTGTTTTTTTGCTTTTCAGAGCTACTATGTTTGCACCTAAAACAAATATTCAGAAGAATCCTTCCTCTAAAAAGGCTAAGAAAAACACGTAAGCAGTCCCATTATTCAAAATTCATTATTCAATTATTGTTGTAAATACACAACTTCTGTTTTGTCATGTAGAGGTTTACACCTCAGAGATTATCCAGCGGACAGCGCAGCACCTTCTGTTCCACACGTTCATCTCAGCATTGGCAAGAAGCCAGTCTACTGCCTTCAGTATTCAGGTGAGACTATGTTGATGCTGCAATATGACCATAGTATTTACATTTGTTATTACATTTCTAAAATCATAATGTTTTACCTTCTTCTCAAACATTATAAATCTAGAGTGAGTGAAGATGACGGTAACTCTCAGGCACAGTAGTAATAAAAGGAAGTGTGAGTAAACAAGACAAAAGACACTTTGGAATCACAGTAAATGCCATTGCAACTGCACTATTCAGGTACCAACAATAGTCTGTCTAGCCCTAAAACTGGGTACATCCTGACTCGGGAAGTCTGAACTACTTGAAATCATTGTGAGTCCCCAGTTGTACGCCCAGAACCATCCCACGGTCATATGTCAGGCACATAACATTTATTTGAATTGCGGCGACCCATTGGAGCCGGAATTTGTAAGATTTTATCAGCAGCAAAAGAGTTTGAAGTATTGTTTAGCAAACAGAAAAGAGTTATATACAGCATCCAGTTTTGTCCGTCCTTTCCTGGAATGGTGAATTACAGTAAAACAGTCATTTATGAAGAAGGATTTGTCATAAATTAAGAACAGTTCATTGTTTTTGTTGCATAATTTTATTACATTTTAGGATGAATGTTCCTGCCTCAGACAAAGCACTTCACGTCCCCTCTGTTTAAAAACTGCCTTTGTATTTTCGGTAAAAATAAATCAGCTGTTGACTTAAAAATCCTAATAAAATGATTGTATTTTCTTGTCTCTCCAAGGTGATGGCAAACAAATCGTGTGCGGTCTTGGCGACAGCTCAGTGTTATTGTACAAGTCCTCTCTTACTGGCGATCCAGCTGTCTACACAGGTGCATGAAGTGGACATCCATACATTAAAAACCTCTGGGTTAAACAGTATTTGACCCGATTCACCAATGTCTGTTTTTATCACATTTTAGAGCTATTCAAGGTTAAGGTCTCACCCCTGATCTTTTTAAGAGTCAAGGAGGACGTTGATACTAAGAAGTTCCTCCTCAGCTTGGATTTAGGTTTGCCTTATTTGGGCTATTCTGATTACCATACTTTGAAGTGAAACCATGGCTTAAGATCAAAGACTTAATGAAAACCACTTACTCAACTTTCACTGTCAAAATTGTTGATAAAGAGTTCACTTTTACCAAAAAAAACATGGTTTGGTTATATTCCAAAGCAAGGATTTGGGACATGCTGTCTTTGGTTTATCAGACAGTAAAACCTACGTGGAAGTAAAAAAAGAAAGGCGAAAAGGGCAAATTGTCTTTTGAGACCAACTAGGTTTGAACTAATATCATTTCACACTATTCTACGCACTGTTGAATATTGAAGTATTACTAAGAGTAGTCAATTCTGTCTGCCACCCAGCAATCCCAGGCAGTAAAGTAAACACTGACATCCACGCATGTCAAGCATCTGTGGGAACACAGTCTCCACAAGGGGGCAGCAGAGATAAGAGGACAGATGTTGAGGTGACCAGCAGGTCACCGTGAGCCTCTTCTCTTTACTCTGCCTGACTCTCTGAACAGTACCATAAAAGTAAATGTTACAGCCACACACTGTATTTCCAGGTTCATTTCAAACCTCTCTCTCTTTATACGCAGGGCATGACAAGCCAGTGAGCAGTGTGAGCTGGAGCCTCAACAGACGGTGGTGGTTGAGTGCGTCAGAAGACCAGTCGCTACGAATCTGGACCCATGGCAGCCCAGAGCCTGCCATTATCATGGTAAATATCCCATGAATTCACTAACACACACTTTTTTTATGGATTTCTTTCGGTATCTATCACCCTAATCTTAACCATAACCACTACATGCCCTACTTTCTCAGTCAAACCTTCACTCATTCATTATTCTTAACCCAAGTCCTAACCATAAAAAAATCTGAAATGAGGACCAGCCAGAGTGACCTCATCCCTAATAGCAGTATTGTAACTGTTGCCACACTTGACAGTTAAACAGTGGTTGCTACTGTATCCACAATGTTTTGCTTCATGATTTTATTTGCTGTCAAGTCTCAGGTTTGGATTCTGTGAGTTGCATACTGTATTAAGAGATGTGTAGTGTATTAGGGTGATGCAAAGGGTGCACTATATTGTCAAATATAGTGGTGTATTGCAGGTAAGAGAGGCCGATAATGATGAAAATGATCTATTTTGTTTTGTCTGTATCGCATTAGAGTCATGGCACACCTTTTATAACGGGGATTTCTGTGTAATGTTCACAGTGTATCTTTGACATATTCATATAAAACTCGCTTAATTCACCATTTCCTTTTCTAATAAGAGTAGCCTTATTGAATTAAAAAACAGAAAGCCAAATTAATTGGGATGATGAATGGTGTGTTTCTTGGCTCAAATGGAGGGACTTTGTTCACAGCATCTGCTGGACTCGGAGCATCCAAAACTCTGATCATACGCAGACCCTCCTTACTTCATTGGGTATCACATTTAATGGGACAGTCGGATTTGTGTCTACCTCCCCATGCCAAGTTCTGGGGTCTTCCCATAGCTGATGCTAACCATCCCTGCTTTGCTCCACTCAGTGGGATTGTTTTGCGCTTGGCTGGGTCTGCAGCCTTTGACTGCTTGGTGCTCTTGTAAAACAACTTGGCAACAAAAATAAGTCTTTTGAGGGTCAAGAGCTTCTCTCGGGGTGAGCCAGAATTACAAATAGCATTGGACAGTTAAAGTTAAAAACTCTTAAAAGAAATAACCTCATATGACAGCATAGTATTCTTGAAATTCCTTACAGGATAGCCCATCTGTTTGCCTCTTTTACCTTGATTAGACTCTCTACTATACAGTTAAGCAGAACAATGCTAAGGCCCTATACAGACCGTTTCTGATGCACATGCTTTTTCTAGAGTTCACTCCACCCTTTTTTGGAACAGATTTTCTTTGAGTCCCTTTTTGCACACTGTGTGAAAAACTTCTATATGAATTATGAAGAGACACAGGAGGAGACTTGGTTGAGGTTGGTTGTCAGGGATATCTGAATTGAGAAAACATTCAAGATTAACATGGTCTGCCATTAATGCCCAGAAGATTATTCTTCTGGGTTTAACACAGACAATACACTATGTCACTCCACAACTGAAGTACTGCATGTATCATTTCGAGCAATTAAAAAGCTGTAGAAGTGTGTAGCACTTACTATTACAGCTTTTTATTGCTTTCAGAATTCAACTGTGAATTTACTTACTTGCTTTAAATCTCCACCAGGCGATATGGAGTCTGTAGTTAGACAAAACTGTTCCGCACTGGGTTTTTCTAGGTCTTTGTCTTTGTATGCATAAATAAACGTACCCAGTAATTGGAAGAGAGAAACATTTATTAAACGCATTCTAGTTAGTAATTGTCCTTATTAAATGTAATTATGATATTTCATTTTGAATAATATATATTATGAATGTCTCAATAATCTCAAGACATTATCTTGATTTTTGTCTTTTTTCTTTTCCCCTTCAGAGTGACAGTATGTTCTCCAAACCCATCAGAAGTGCTCAGTTTTATTACCTCGACAAATTTCTGCTTCTGGCATCTGGGCCCTCTCTATACTTGTACCTGTATAATGTGGACATCACACGCGATGACATCAGAAGGTAATTGCAAGTGTTTATTATACAGAACAATCCAGGATGTATGCAAAGAAAACACTGATAACACTAGAGCTTGGGCAAATATATCTCTTTCTCTTTTGGTGTCAAGCTGAATCAAATGCAATTAGCAGAATTGCATGTTTATTAGTGTTTAAGACAGTGAAGCAATGCGGACTCAACAATAACATTTACTGGCAAGGCGTCAAATCCTATTTTAGTAGTTGCATGGTACTATACGATATCTTGGGCTGTACAAACATTATACACAAGAAATAAGGGATTTAATTGTATCGGTATGCTATATTGACTGCTCCTTGTATTCTAGTATTTGTTAACTTATCTTCCTTGGAGGTCATTGGTGGAATACAGCTGAAAGAAATGTAGGGTATAGAACTGGCCTCACAGGTTGTAGCGGCTACATTTCTCTATTTAGGCTGAAGTTTTCTGTTAGAGAAGCATCATAACAATACACAGTCACAATGACTCATGCTGGCTTCTAAACAGTAACACTGACACATTGGGGGTTAAGTGCCTTTCTTAAGGACACTTCATCATCTGCCACGTTTCAGTCACCCAGCTATTGTAATAATGACTACAAATGCAAATGCATCTATTGCAACCACATTACAATACAGGTTAAAAGGGGGGATATACAGTGCATGAATGGATTGTTGTTTTTCAAGGCTTATGTAATCAGTTTAGGAAGCAGGATTTGATTCTGATTTGATGGGGGTCTGGTTTTATTTAGCCGATACCACAGACACTGCTGACACTCATTACCACCCAAACTGCTTGACTGTGTGCTGTAAACTCTGGAGACCAGGGAAATGACAATGAAGGACCTTCATACCCCCTTTTAGTAGTTGCTTATTCATCCTTTTCCTCCTTTGGTGGTTATTTGTGAGATGCACCTTGTGAATGACAAACTCTTGAACTCAGTCAGTAAAAACAAAATCAGATGAGTTGTAAAGAGTAGTGCCTCTTAATGAATTCTCTCCTTCTGCCGTATAGCTCAGACAGAGATGAAGAAGGATGTGTGCAGAGTGATTATATTAACTTTGACCGTTATTGGTTTAGAGAATGATGCAACTTATTTTTCTTCTTAGATATCAGCAACGGAGTGTCGTCAAATTGGCCAGATGCTTTACGACGACATCAGCAACAGACATCACTGCCTTGTCTGCAATCAATGATTTCTTCTCTTGTATCCTTTTTCTTGTCATTATTGTTCTTGCAGCAGGAAATGTTATAGTTTAGACTGCATCGGTGCTGAGCAGGGCAAAGTGAACTTATCCCTTAAGTAGTTTTACTTGGAGCATCTTGTTGGACCGCTTCCATGTCAACCACAGCAATCAGTCTGTGCTTCATAAAGTCTTCACATGTTGCCTCGAGGCTTTCCACTGCTGACTTTACCTGTAAATCATTTAGGTGTCTTTAATTTTTCAGGAATGTCTGCATTCCAACCCCTTGTTAGGGTTTATAAAGCATTTCCTTTCTAATAAATCTACCTAACGGAGCTTCGTTGGGATGAGTGAGATCCTGTCTGGAGTTATTTTGCACCACTGTGCTTGGTGCTGGCCAAATAGAAAATGGATACAGTGATCACATCAAAAAAATTGTTTTTATATTTTAAGTCTGGATTTAAAAATATATATAAATTAAAGATTAATTTGTATCGATTAAAACCCCATTGAGAGTTTGTAAATGGACACCATGCAAAAGGAGACTCTCTCTCACTTGTATCAATATAATAGAATCCACATGAATTTAACATGGCATTAAAATGAATAAATAACAATTACTTAATGAAAATGAATTATTTATTTAAAAATTGTTTTTTTACAATTTCATTCAAAATATATTGTCTCCGCTTTGAGTCAGATATTGTGTAAAACCTGAGCATAAAAGACTATTTAGAAGACTAAATACAAATTTAAATTTAAAAGCTTTTGCATCACAGCATAGAAGCTGTCTGCAAGAAAGCAAACTGATGTTTTCAGTGCTTGCCGCAGGGATAAATATCCTAGAAAAAGGATTGTGAACACTTGACATCATAAACAGAGATCCCACCCCTCGTCTATAGCAGGCATATAGTTTGTAAATAATAAATCTCATACTTTTCTTGAAAGCTGTCTCAGACATTGTTCTGGTGTGTGGTTCGGATCGGTCCATTCAACTGTTCGATATTAACAAGGGTGCAGTTGTCTCACAGCTGCCTGATGCCCACAGCAGAGCTGTCCACTGCATTACACAGAACAAGGTGAGGCCATTTAAATGTTCCTTTGTGCCCCAAAGAGGAAGTTCCATCTACTATATGTTATATTACCTTATCTTTTATTATATTATTTGCAATAACATGTGAAGTCAATATGACAGTGTACAGTGGCATGCAAAGGTTTGGGCACCCCTGATCATTTTCAAGATTTTCCTTTATAAATCATTGGTTGTTCGGTTCAGCAATTTCAGTTAAATATATCATATAGCAGACAAACACAGTGATATTTGAGAAGTGAAATGAAGTTTATAGGATTTACAGAAAGTGTGCAATAATTACT
>JAVQJL010034550.1:0-21655 GCA_036024295.1 Nannoperca obscura
TATAACCTGGAGTAATCAGCGTGACATGAGGAGACGATCTGGCACAGAACAAAGGAAAAGCCGCCCTTAAATAACCTGTGCACCAGGTGAGAATGATTCCGTTAGATTACAGGAAGTGAGAAAGTAGAGAGGACGTGAAAACCAAAATAAAACAGGAAACAACTAAACCCTGACCCCAGCAACAAACTTCAACATAACGTACGGGACATGACACTTATATTGTGCACTGTAGGCATCATATTTGAAATGCCAACACCACAGAACCAGCAGTATTTTAGGAAAATATTGCTATTCAGGCAACATCTTTGTATATTACAGATATCCCCAATAATTTTCTATACATTTCTATTTGAGTAACATTGTATAAATTGCCAACAGCACAGAACCATCATTTGACAATCTGAGTAGCACACAGAATATATAGATTTCTTTGACAATTCTATGTTATTGTTAGACAAATACACTGAAATAACTGGGGTTAGAGTTATCTCTAATGAAATGTGAAATGTTAAAGGTATTCTTGCTTTATGAGCAGTACCAGTTGAGATTTTTCTCATTGTCACTGCATGGTTACATTTTTATCCTTGGCAGACAGGAGGGAAAGCTCACCTGTTGGATAGAAATTTACTAAATGAAAATATATGCACATACTAATCTATTGTACATTCAGTTACGGGATGTAATCCTGCTCTCTCCCTTGTCATTCCCTGCTCGCACACTTAACATAACATGTTGTCATGAATTTACCAAGCACCTATTGTAAATCCCTGCAATAAATTCCTTTCTAATTCATATTGGATATGGATACTTGAGAATCCCAGTGGGTGTTGCAGTCTGACAATGCAGGACTGTCGTCTGGCACACTCTTGTCCCTCGGTAATGTCGGTGGCTGTCATCCTGAGGATTAGAGGATGAATAGAATGATGAGGGATACATGCCATTTCCCAGATTAGGATTGACCTGCTTTAAAACATAATGGTGATTTCTTCTTATCTGATTAAAGCCACCAACTGACCCAAATGATTTCGCTTTCTCTGCATTCAATTCTGAACAGTATAGCATGAGAAAGAATTTTATTTTCATTCATCTAAGAAGTCATTATTTCATTCAATTCCAATCAGAACACAAATCTGAACCAATTTATTATAATCGAGAGCTTGTACTCTTGCAGCCTGTATTTGTTCTGATCATGTTGATCTGTAAGCTCTGTGCTCAACTGTCCGTCTGTCACAAGAAAAAAACTCAACCACACAAATCAAATACTCAGACTGACTTCAGACTGACTTCTCTTCAGTAAATACTGGTTCTACTGTTTCTGTGCTGTGCTGTGGAAATTTCAAAATGTGTCTAAAAGAGGCTAACATTGTACCACCAGCAATTGTTTTTTTGTTATTTGTATTTTTTATATAGTACGTTTTAATTTGTTTTACAGTGTAAGTAAAACTATAATTGCAGCTTAGAGCAATATGTAATATTAAATTCAAAAATTCATTACCATGTGTGTGATAATATAATTTTCAGTTGTGTTTTGTGTTTAGTGGGAAAGCATAAACTAAAGCATGTATAATTCTTTTAAATTTTTTTTTGACCTCATGATAGAGCTAGATGAAAAGTCAGAAAATCTAAGTTATTACTATTTGTTTTGAAGGGAACGTGAATTTCTTAAGTGGTCCAAAGTGGTAGACTGACCGTCAAACAGACCGAAACTACAACACCCCTACCATTGCTAAAATGTGGGGGCAAAAAGCACCAGCACATCAACAGGCAGCTGCAAATGAAACCTGGAATACAAATATAACATCACCACTAAATGAATAACATTTCTTGGACAAATTTACCAATACAGACTTAGAAAAAGTGAAGTCATATACTTCTTTGCACTAATCAGGATTTAGAATTAGTTGTTTGCTGATGTTCCCTGGCCACTGTTTACCAAATCTCATCAAACCACTTTAGATATTGCTTGAAGACAAATAGTAATAATTTAGATTTTCTGACTTTTCATCTAGCCCTATCATCAGGTCAAAATTTCCATTTGTCCAATGTTTATAATTCAGATGAACCTGTTTGCTGAAGGGTATGCTATTTGGCAAAAATGTGATTATACTATATTACATGTAATACAAAAATTCAGATATGTATCACAATTTCTTCAGTTGGGATTTGCAAAGCTATTTAAGAATAAATAAGGTAAACCTTTATTATTCCCTTAATGGGGAAATTGCAGGGCACACAGTAGCAAAGGTGAAAAAACAGTAGTAGATATAAAATATAGCATGCAGAAAGAGCTTTTAAACAATACGGAATAAAATAGAATAAAAAATGTATATATATACAAAAGAAAACAGTGAATTTACATTATTGTGGATATTGTTATGTTTGGTGACTGCAGTTATGAATGAAGTGATGAATGATAAGGCTTGAGATCCCACTGATGTGTTTTTTGCCAGATTTAACAGCCAGTTTTGCAGAGGTTGTAGGAACGACCCCATTCGATGACTCACATTAGATTGGATAGGATTGCCCAGACTAAAGACCACTCAACGTGCAGTCTAATCAGCCAGTTTAAAGCATGAACAAATGTTGGTTGTTTCCCTGTGGGGATGCTCATAAGACCCCAGCTGAGCACTGCTGTGTTGGGACTTTTCCCCAGAGAACAACAGTGTCACCTCTATGCAACTGAGAATAAGGCTTTGACTGTTGTTTGTATCTATGTGTCGAACAGAGGCTCTGTTTGGGGACTCTGTAGTTTGACTAGGGGACTTCAACGATCAAAGGACAAACCTGGAGCGGCTAACTAAGAACACAGGCTGCCTGCCGTGAACCTGCGTGGTGTTTTGTTATTGGACTTCCTTGCCACTCATGGATTGTCAATAATAAACACCATGTTTTAGCAGGTAACTTAAAAGTGTACCTTTTATCAAAACACCAGGAGATCAGTGATCCCCTTTGTAGTTGTATCATATCTGCAGCCGTAAGCCTTGGGATACGCAGGTAAAAAAAAATTGTGCTCAGAGTCAATCAGATATTGAAATAATAGTTCAAACCATATGTGAATGACACTTGAACCAAATTTTTAAGAAAATATATATATATATTTGTGAATCAGCATTTCTAAATAGATGAGATTAAGTGGGTAGATATATTTCCCTTATTTTTAAAAAGCATTAATCACACTAATACGCACCATTTTATGTGACGCAAAGTGTTAAAAAATGCTTGACATCGTTTTTTTCTCGAGGTAGGCATTTTTTATGTGCAGATGTTTGAAGTTTCACAGCAGATAAGTAAATGCTGATACCTTAAAAAGCATGCATGTGTGAATGTATGTCAAGTATAGTGCAGATGCTCCAGACAGACACTGAAGGTACTGTTTCTCGAGGGTATTGGTAGAAATCCAGCTACACACACACACACCTTAGGAATCCTTTAATCCTGTGATATGGAGGAGAGGATTTAAGCAATACGAAATCTAAAAATAACACCAAGTGCCAATATAGGGCACTGATATGATACACCATTGCCGCATAGTCATCAAAGGTGACAGGTTTCATCCTAAAGTAACTTCTGCCAGTCTTATCTCATTTCCGCCAAAACACATCTACCTATTAAAAGCATTAATGTCATACCACACCAGCTACAGACAAATTACATTATTAACAAATTCAGAAAGGGCATATCTCTCAGACTTGTATGGGGAGAAATGGTTGTGGGATAATTGTTATTCATTACACTGGTTTTTAGAGAAGAGCTAGGTTGGGTTGTTTTTCAGATGGATAATTTGAGTCTCCCCTTATACTTTCAGAGTTCACTCTGAGTCACCTGCATGGGCGAACAGCTGATAAGCGACTCAAATACCAGCTCTCTAGCTGTGTGGTAATTGAGCTGCCAACAGACATCCAACCCACTAGTGGTTAATTGTATGACAGTCCAGCTGTGTATCTGCACTGGGTCCCAGATGGGGAGGTCGTGTCATGCCACTCAAAAGGAGACAACTCGAATCCTTCAGGTTAAATCTTCAGTGCTATCACACTTCATCAGTTTTCTCACTGTGGTTGGTGACGTGAGAAATGGATCTACTATAACCGGGTTCTGCTGATAGCTGAGTGCGAGTAAAAATGTCAAGCCTCTAGCACAATATTTGCTAACATGTTCTCTTCCACCATTTGGGAGCATTAAGCTAATGCCAGTTTCAGACTCTTGCCAGTACAATCACATTGCTGGCATGACTGGCTTATATGCTCAAAGTAAAGTGATGCACCACATCTCTGCAGATGAAGAGGGTTTTCTTCCTCCGCCTCAACTTTGGTGTTAATTTGTGCGGTGGAATATTCAGTTCTTACCAGGAAAAAATAGATTAAAAAAAAGATAGGAATGCTAAAAACAAAATGTTGATTTTGAATTGTTGCTGTGCAGTACTGTTTGTTTATTATAGTTGCAATGGTAGTAATATTAGTGCTAACAGGATTACAACATGTCTACGTAATGTCTTTCAGCTACTTATTTTTGTCCTATGTTTAATGGAAAAGATATGTTTCCATTTTAACCAATGCAGCTCATCTACACATGATTCCGTACACTTCATATCAAACATGTAATTGACACACAACATTGTATGTTGGGATGTAAGCTGTCAAAATGCTTCAGACTGCAAGGCACTCCTGTGGCTGAAATGATCCAGTGACACTGACTGAGCTCTTTTTGCTGCACAGCCAGTGTAGGCAAGGTGTTCGCAGCAGCAGTGACAGAGGTCCACTGGGAGACATGGGGGGAGCTGTGTGTGTATGTGTGCATATGTGTGTGAAAAATTGCTGACTTATGGGCCAGTATAAACAAGTTAGTTTAGAGGAAGGAATAGTAGTTTTAACCTGATAATGGTTCTAGCTCAAAAAATGTTTCTCACTTAGATTACATACTACATACATTCTGAAATACAGTATCTGTACATAGTTTATATTACAATACAAATGTTTTTAATAAAGGATTTCAAAATTCAGTTGTGCCTGGGAGAGGATGGGACAGTGAGAGTCACCCCCTTGCATAATTATATATTTAGAGGCAAATTTACAACTGTTCATTTAAAATATTCATGTTCATTCATTCATTCATTTAAAATGTTCATTTGAAAATATGCAGGTTTTTGGTTTCATTACCTAAATCAGTCATTTTTATTTCATGAAATCTTTAGTTCATACAAACTCTTAGGGGTTGCTGTAGATGGTGGACAGGCATGACTATATATGTAAAATGTAAGAGATGTTTATACAACATCAAGATACAGTATACTCATGGACAGGAAAATGTTTGACAAATACATTCTCACCGTTTATTAACCGTAAAAGCCCAATGCCTTCTTTGTAGAATAAGGATTTAAAAGTCATTGGTCATTGTAATGCACGTCCAACTCAGCAGTGCTTCTGAATACTCAGAGGTATTAAAAATTGCTTCAGAACTGTTTAAACTAGAATTCTACAAGCATACTGAATAGCTCAAGAAGGATGTGTTTGGATGATATATATTCAGTGGGTAAACACAGTTAAATCATAAAGCTGTGGTGGGCAATTTCTGTGAAGTAAATGAAGGTGTGATTAATTCAAGTATCCTGGTCCCTGCTCTTGTGTGATTACCACTGGGCCATGAATCATCCACTGTACCATCCTGCACCTCAGTCTCATCCAACTGAATTACAGGAGGGGACATTTTCTAATTAACTGTGGGTTAATTGCTCTAGCAGTTGATGCTAGGGGAAGGATGTGCATCATGTGGTATTACATTTTCTTTTAACTTTAAAGGGACTTGCTTTGCCAATGTAACTCTCAGTGTACAGAACTTGCTTTTAAAGTTGAAGGAAAATCTGGGTATCATTTTATATAATGAAAATATAAATGTGAAAGAATCGCACATCCGGCATTTTTTTTTCTCCGTCTGTGTAAATAAACACACTGTCGAGTATTGTTTGTTCTTCTTTTATTTTTTACTGGCAGTATTACTGTACACTGCAAGTAGTAGATACTCAACAACTTTCAGCTGCAGAAGGTCCAGAACAAACAACAACTGGGAATTTGGCTCTTCCTTTCTCTGTATAATGTGACTAGACTGACACTGCTAGAAGATTTACTAATTAGCTAACAATAAAACTATAGCTCAAACAGTGAACCAGTAGTCAAAGGCAGTATTTTACTGTAAATGTTTATAAAATAAAAAAATAATAAATCGGTGGAATTATGCATTTCTTTTTTCTTCAGTTGAGAATTGTACTAATTTTGTACATTTATGACACAGCATTGATGCAACATAGAAGCCTGAGTACAACACATCTAATTTCTATGCCACTGCAGAAGGCATTTGTTTTTATCTGAATTCCATTTGTGAGTTCAGGGGGAAAACCATGGGCTGTTCCATATCACTTCTGATTGAAATGTATCATTCTGTGAATGTTTCGGTTGATGAGGACAGAGATATCTCTGTGAGTGTGTCGGCATGCTCAGGCAGATATCTGAGTGCAGCTTGTAGGCAACATTACATTTACTGACGAATCTGATAGATTGCCATATATTGAAATTCCTCTGGTCTGCTAACATCCTGTAATAACAAGCACAAAACCCTTTGGAGACAGACGGCTCGTCTTTCTGGTGATTTCAATCTTCTTTCCGCTTCTGCACGTCTCCTTTCTGACGCTGATTCAAACATCCCAGCCTCACCACGGTAAATTAAAAAGAACAATGCATTTTTTGTGTAGTTGTCTCATTACATGGAAAAATTATGTCTCAGACCAATCCATTATGGGTCTAATTTACCTAATCTATAGGGTTACTGAGATGCAGTGAAAATGCTAACAAATCTTCTAAAGGGACTTTAATTCTTGATTTAGTTTGAGTTTAGGTTCTTGGCATGAGTGCTTTGTGTCCAAAGTCCAACAAATATAGTCTAGTGAGTGTAATCTGCACAGGCTTTAAATACAAAAAAACGGTTGTACATTTTAGTCTAAATGCAAAAAGTCTGAATACGTTTCAAGCCATGCTTCAATAAAAGCTTTTGTAACTTCTTTTTTATTTTGGACTGCCCTAATTTCTTTTGTCTTGTTCAATTTTAGTCATTTCTTTGGCTGCAATTGTCAAAAACACACTTTCTCCTTCTTGTGGGATGCCATTAATAATTGAAGAATGGGACTGAAATTTCTTATCAATAGACTTTTGCAGTGAGCCATTTTTCCACATCACTTTCCCCAATTATTGTCAAAATGATTTAAAAAACGACATATACACATTGTCAGAGATGCCGCTATTGTGCAGTTGACACACTTAATAAATTTTATAAATATTTTATTTAGATGCTCAAATATGTATGCATTAACATTATTCTTTTTTTTAACCTACAATGCCAGGAAAGATAAGGCCCTGTGTTTGCACATTGAATACTGAATGCATTTAAAAGGGAAAATGCAACTCCATCTCTCCAATGTTATATGAGACCATATGAATAATGTTCAAGTACGGCAGTATAGTCAAATCATACAATAAAAGTATAGTTTTGAGCCTCACAGCAACAAAACAATAACATAGTAGCAAATACTGTGTATTAAAACATACACAAAAGAAAATAAATGTTTGGATAGAAATACATATTTATCCCATTGGCTGGCCGTGTTCCTTCCATGTGGGGTTTGCATGTTCTACTTGTACAGGTCAGGAGAACAGGAACCTCTAAATCACCTGTTCTGTAGGCATGAATGTGAGTGTGAATGGTAGTCAGGTTATATGTTTTAGACAGTGATAGACTGGCGGCCTGTTTCTTGCCTTAATGTGTGCTCCAATAGGCCCCAGCCCTTTGTGACCCTGAACAGGACAAGCAGATATAAATAATGGATGGATGGACGGATGGATGATTTAGAAACAACTAAATATCTGACATGCAATAATGAGTCTTCTACAGGTAATAAATTCACCTGCCTGTAGACTGCCACTGGTGAAGTAAATCAAGGCAGAATGAGCAATGTTTCTTGTTGTGTATTCCTTTAATAGCACCACTTCTGATAGTTAAAATTATCAATATCAAATTACAATGACGTTTGTTTTTCATTTTATAGAAAGCTGAACGGCACATAATATAATTGGTTATAATAAAGCACTTGACTGTATGTCCTCAAACATAATAACTGATTTACTACTCCCTGCTAATTTTAAGGAAACTAGTTCAAATGTAGAAAAGAATTGCATTTTGCTAATATCCATATGTCCATATTGTGTTATACAGCTATTACAGGGATGTTGCATTTATCAGCTGGTCACAGCAGCTGCAAAATGACAAATAAACGTCTTCTTTATGCAGTGCCAAAACTGACAAAATGTAGTAAAAGGTCAGGCAAGTCAAAATTATAACTGAATAAATTAATACAACTTATAGTTGATTGAGCATAAAAAGAAGAAAGCTGTATGTTTCCTTTAACCTCCAATCAATTGGTTAAAAATAAGCAAAATATTGTTTGTTTTCCTTTAATCACTTGAGAAATTAAATTAAACTTAATGTATATTACTTTTCTTTTTATCTTCCACTATCTTTTGCTTATGTTTTTGTTTAGGGCGCTGACTGAGTGGGACATTTTCAGCATCTGTCCATGCTGTACAGACTATTGTAATTTATTATTTTCACAAATAGAAATATCACTTACTTCACCTGGCTGTTGAACAGAGTACAGTATGTCTTCATTTTGTACATCATTAATACTACAAACACCTCACTACCTGCTGACAAGAAAGAGATGTGTCAAAGGTAACACGTCCCTCTAAAACTCATTAAGGGAGATTTTGTTCAGAACTGTCTTGATGAGGAACTGACAGGGGATTTCATTAACACCAGTTCTCTTTGACATCGATTTACTGGAATATAAAAGTGTCAATGAGTTTTAAGGTGCATGTGACACAGTGAAGGCTGAGTGTGGAGGATGCAGTGGATGATATGCAATTAAATTAAAAAAAAATGGTGGTGAATGTGGATGAACTGATGGAATTCTGGTGAAATATTGTAGTGATACTAATACATTCTAGCAAGTAGGAGATACAATAACCAGAGGTAGGGCGGTATCTTCCCAGCTTGTGAAACAAACGTCCAGACAATTATATCAGTTTTCAAACCAATTACAGATAGTCACAGTGATTGAGGTATGTGGGTGTTCTGGCTCTGGCTGCTATTGTGAACGTATACATTAGATGCACGATAACTAGATGCTGACAGATACAGTATATGCATGGATTTACTTAGATTTTTATGAATAGCATAGAATGGAATGGGTGTAGAGTTGAATAGGATGGAAGTACAGCAGAACTGAATGGAAAACCATAAAAGTACAACACAGTTCAAAAAACAAGACATTTATAGTTTGTGAAGTTAAAAGATCAAGTTAGCATATTTAGAGCAAAACGTATGTCAATCACAATATTACTGAAATAATGACAGATTATTTCAACACAGTACAATAGGCAATACTAAATAATTAAGGTGTGTGTGAGAGGCTTATATGGATATAGACATTTATTGAGTTTTTGCTACTAACAGCACAGTAGATGGAGTGAATTATTTAGGCTTATGAAAAAAGTACAGTAGATTGGTCAAAGTAAAACTGAAGATGTTCAGGAAATAAAATGGGTTCAGGCAGTGTACAGTTGTACACAGTTGGCCACTGAGAAGCTCCACTGCAACACTAAAGGATTATATGTTTGTTGAAGTCCACCACTTTGAACCAGAACTAAATACTAAATACTACTATTTGGTATTTTGTACAAATATTAATGGTACCAAGCTGACGAAACCTACTGACTTTGGTAATCCCCTAACTTTTCCTCTAGCCCTACCATAAGGTTGACATTTTTGGTCACATTTCTCAACAAGTATTGGAATGGATTCCCATGAAATGTTGTACAGGCATTCATGGTCCCCTGATGATGAATCACTGTTGCCAACTTAGTGAATTTCTAACTAAATTTGGAGATTTTTAAGACCCTATTAATGGCTTCTTTTTTTAAAGCACTTAGTGACAAATAGCTACTTTTTGGGCAGACCGTCAAACTCTGATAGAGCAGCTGTGCTCGAAATGTTACCTTGGTGAAATAAATAGCAAATATTGGAGCCCTGCAGTGTGTGAGCTGTGTATTGCTTATATTGTGATTTGCCCTTTTTTCACTCAGCACCTGCCCCCTTTATTTGGTCTGGGTGCGTGTGCTTACTCCTATTTTGCAGACCCTTAACTCTCCCTAGAAGAAGCTTGCCAACATTTCTCAATAAATATGCTCTCATGTGGCACATTCATTTGGAATGACTGTGTTCAGTGGGTGGAGGAGAGCAGCAGCACATTCAGTCAACCAGTCAATCAATTTGAACTTATACAGGGAAATATCTCCATATCCAATTGCAGTATTGGCATAAAGAATTGTACAGACATTTGTGGTTCCCAGAGAATGTATCTTAATGGCTTTGTTGATCCTCTTGAACTACCATGGAAGTCCACATTTGTGGTTTTGAGTGAAATGTCTTAACAACTGTTGGATGGACATGAAATCTGGTACAAACATGTCATGTTCCCCTGAGGATCAATTGTAATAAATTTGGTGATTTCCTTTTCATCAAGAGCCATTATCAGGTCGACTTTATAATTTTCACTTTGATTTATGAGCAAATACGTGAACAACTAATTACTGACATTGGCATTTAACTCAAAACACCACTGTGCCACCACACATCAGTACAGCCTCACAGAGCTGCCTGCAGGCTGCATACTCTTAATCTGTTTTTTGTTAGTAGAGTCCTTTGATATATGTTGACATGCAAATGACTTGTGAAACGTAGTAAATCTAAGCATGTTAGAATGGTGATGTTAGCATTTAGCTCAAAGCAATTATGTACCTAAGCTTCAGCCTTAGTCTTGCTACTACATGTTTCCTGTGTTTGTGTTAAAGGCTTTAAAGGGATCTGTCCCCAGGCTATTATCCCGCCCTACACACAGTCAGGGCATTCTACTGCCACAAATGATCACTCTGCTCCCTCCTGTACTTCAGTGCTGTAGTGACCCTCCTCACTCCAATCAGAACATTAGTCACTACCTATCTTGCATCACAGAATGATAAGCTTTCCCTTCAAAGAGCACCTCACTTTGACCCGTTTTCAATGCAATCATCTCTCCTTCCACTGTTTGGTCTTCACAAAGAATACATCTTTATTTCTTTATTTCCTGTCTTTCTAGTCATATATCATCTTATGTGATTGCTCAGCAGTTATATAAACCGAATTAACGTGCAACTTTCTTTCTTGTGTTGACAGAGAGTGAGGTCAGCGTTAAAGTTAGGGTCAATGTTCAACTTGTAATGGCTTCAAATGCTTCCATGGTCATCCATTCCAGAAAGTAAAAGTACTCTGCTGCAACTCCAGCTGGCCAGTTTGATTATCACCTGTCCTGACCGTGTAGTCAGGAGCAAAATAAGTGAAGACAGGAAGAACAACAGCTTGAACTGCTGTAGTATCCACCGTATCCATCAATTAACCTAATATAGAACCTGCAAACTCTACTCAGAAAGTGCTTCCCTTTTCACCCATTCATGCACACTCACACACCGTGGGCAGCAATTTGCGGTTTAGGACACTTCAACATGTGAACAGGAGGATTTAATCGCTTACCTTGTGATCAATGGACCCGTTCTACCCCCTAAGTCACATCTGCCCCTTGCTGTAGTATCTACAACTAACATTTGATCATAATGGATAGCAGTATTAGTTGATGCTGGTGCAATCCAAATCATGTAAGTAGATATAAAATGTTATGTACACCAGTCTTGTAGTGACAGGGTATCAAAAAAGCAAAGGCTAGAATGTTTGTCCATTAATTTCACTTGCACATCTACCAGCAAACATATCTCATGGAAGAGTGCTTTGAGCAGCAGCTTGTGTCAGATTCCTGTAACTGCCACAGAAACCTGCCTTTGTAGATAGTCATGGACTCTAATCTACCAACTCAACCAGAACTCTGTTTTGTACCTCATGTAACTGTACAACACGTTGAGCCAACCTGTACTCTTTCAGTTAGGTCATAAGGAGGTCACAGGAGGAGGTCATAATAATCACTGAAAAGCAATTGTGTAACTTTGGAGGAATTTTGCATTCTTCAATTACCCGGATGACCATGACTATGAATATGTCCCCTTCTTTCAGTCCATTGCATAAAGGAAATTTTGACACGGGCCTTTTCAACCTGCTTGGATTTCCACATCACCATGGCCACTGTTGTGTGTGGGTGGGATTCAATAATGACCAAACGAATTAACTCCCCTCATCCCCCCATTTCAAGCAGCAAACATTTTCCTAATGGGCCTGAAGGAGAATCCAGACCAGCTTCTCCAAAAAGAAAATTGCTCTTCATCAAAAGGCACACAGTTAAACATCAGAGTTCCATTACACAAGCACACAGCATTGCAAATATTAAAACACAGCATCTCAGATATTAATATAAAGCAGTCCAAGTGGTGTTCAGAGGCACATGATGTCCCCTTTTTTCAGTGGAGACACTGAAATTGCCTTTGTTATATTCAATGAAGAGGTCTGTGTGTGTGCCTTCACCAACTAAAACCAATGAAATCCAATTTGCATTTGTAATCAGGGTGGTCTGAAGAGTCAAAATGACAGCATAATTTCATACCACAATTGCACTGCGCCAACTTACCTGCAAGGGAGTTCCTTTTTATCCATGAAATTACAAAACACAAATACAAAATACAAAAAAATGACTTACTACTTTCTGCTTGTGTGCATTAGCGCATCATATGTAGAGGCCCAAAATGATTATGTATCTTGAGAAAAACATATAGCATAAATACACAAACAAAAGTAAAATATCACTTACAAAACCTCTTGTTTTATCTCTCTTTAACACCTTATTCAAGAGCTCTGCTGAAGAGCACAAAAGTGCAGTGTTGACATCCTGTCAAAAAAAACACAACCGAATAAACAAAAAAAACAAACAAAGAGCATGGCTGTGTGGGCTTCTCCAGCAGCTTTGTAAGAGAGCTACAATAGAGTTATGAGCTGACATTCTTGCAGTGTTTCTCTTTGGGGAATCAGCTAATGAATCCCTCCATAACTCTATAATGTGGAGTTGCAGCTATTGTGTATAGCTTCATAAAAGCATGTAGAAAAGACAGAGCAGGTTAGAGCCAAATCAATCCTCTCTCTCTCTTTCTCTCTAACACTCACTCACTCTCTCACACACACAGGAAGCTCTTGTTGTGACAAACTGGTTTTAGTCTAAGTAGAGTGCAGAAGAGATAACCAAAGGAATAGGCTAAAGGCTTAAGCATAACTGTGAAACAAAAATGGTGAAACCAAATAAATGGAGATGTGACAGACACAACACCCTATATATGACAACATCAGTCTCACTGACAACAGAAACCTTATACAATGTTTTTATTTGCTTCTTTTCTTCACAGTCACTGTGTTTTCTTAGTTTTTCTTCTGCTCACAGGCACTCATAAGTCGAGTATATTTATTGGGCTACACAAACACCTACACTTCACCCACACAGGTGTTTTCACTTATGTTACCTTATTAGGCCTATATATATATATATATACATACATATATATATACACATATATATATATATATGTATATATATATATATATATATATATATATATATAGATATATATATACACTTGAACAGGAAAGTATATATATAACACAACTTCTCAATATTATTCCACCGTTATTATTGTTATTAGTTCAAAGAGTCACAATATTCCCAGTATAGCTCCAATCAACTTCAACCTGAAGTCTAATTAGTCAGGGCAATCAAAAACACCTGTATGTGTGTGTGTGTGCGTGTACGGCTTATAAAAGTAGATTGAGACTCGGAAATAGACTTAACCTGCTTGTTAAACAGAAATTCCAACTATTTTTATCAGTATTAATGATATTGCATCTAACAATCTGGGAACTCAGTAACGTGGCCATTTTTAATAAACCCCCAAGTTAGCTTTCTATGGGAAATAAGTTTGGCTAAGGAAAATGGCAAAATTATTACCCATTGCAAACTGAATCCCTGGTTCAACTTTGACCTACAGTATATACTTCCATAATCTTACCATCATTTTGCACACACTTAATCTGGTTGACCTGGCACATCTACAACCTGTCCAATCATCTGACCACCCTTTCTTGTTTCCTCAGACTTTGTTAAAGAAATGGCACCATGTTTGTAGATAGAAAGACTGGTGGTAAACTGATCTAAGCATATAGATTACAAACATCCCTTAATAATTATCTTTTAATCAGAATAGGTTGTTTTGTCTAACATTTGTGTAAACAAGAATCACGCAAAATGAGGATGATGCCTCATGTGATTTTATTCTACTACACTTTTACAATGTTGTCAGTGTCTAGACTGGCATTTGCTGACTTGATATCCTCCTCCATGTACCCACCTGCTTAGACTGAGTAAGGGGTGGTGGACTACTCTAATTGTCTGGTATTGTTTTCAGTACATTCTGTACATCTATGTCTAAAAAGGGACCTGTGGGCAGAATAGATCACTGTGCAGTCCACTTCAGTCTTGGTGTACTTCTCACCTAAGCAACTGTAGGTGTGGGAGACCACTGTGCAAAGTCCTCTTCTACTGGCATGTGTTAATAGCATGGCCCTCCACCTTCTGTTTAGCAGTCTGGATAGATGATTTGTGCCCAAGTCTCGCCTTTTTTCCACCTCTATTTTTAACCTGTGGTACTGGGCTTGGCCACAATTAGCATGTGATGGTGGCGTTGCGGCCCCAACCTTCTCCATAGCAGTTTGGTAGTGATTTGCTGTCTTTCACCTGATGACCCACAGGGCAGGACCAAGTGGGTCTTTTGTCTAAAAGGTACTGTGGTACTGTCGACCTTTTAGCCTTTTGCTTGTGCATCTGGTTAGGCAGAGTGTGGTGCTTTGTTGGTGTGACCTATTACAAGTCTTACCACTATGCTGTCTTGTTAGTGCCACTGCAGGGGTTGCACTTATCCAGCCCTGTTAGAGGGTGAAGCCTGTGTGAAATAGAATAATGGTTATATAATGCAACCCTAGATCTCTATCACAAGAAGAGCCATCTAATGAGTCCCCTACCAGTTTAATTTGTCACTGAAGCTTTGGTGAATGAGGAGTAGCGATGTCACTGCTGTTTTATTAGAGCAAACCCCAAAGAGATCAATAAGCTAACTCTATTTGGCTGAGTAGATCCATACGTCCATACATCCTTCCTCTCAACTGTTTAGCCTGTTTAGGGTCTTTGGGGGCTGACAGATATGCCACCAGAGTTTGGGCATGAGGTACTGGACAGGAAACCAACACAGCAGTTCAGTGCAGTAGTTCAACATTTTGGGAAATACATTTAATCTTCTCATCGAACTCTCATCAAGAAAGTGAATGATACCACAGAGACTCCGGGAAGTTGCTGTGCATGGCCAACAACTAATCAGTAGGTTAAAACAGAGACACTGTACAATGAAATGTGTTGGATAAGAAAACAGGTCAATAAGAGCACTACTCTTTAAAAAAAGACAATTAGATAGCTATTCATAATACTTTTAATACATTTGAAGTACATTTGAAAGCACCTTTCACAAAAGGACACTATATAGTGTAGAGATAAAAATAGAAAAATAGATAAAGGGACTATATATATATATATATGTGTGTGTGTGTGTGTGTGTGTGTGTGCGTCTGTCAGAGGTTCTAACAGGTTAAGTTTGTTAGAGGAAAGATTGAGACATTTACTACAACTACAGATTCTGCAGATTCCATAGATACTTCTGATCCAAACTCCGAACTCCAAAATATAATTATTGTTGTGCACTGGTTGTCTGTCATCATTTATGTTTGTCAACAGATACACATAGACAAGGTTGATTGGTACCCGAGTCATCTTTGGTAACAGTTCTCCTATACTGTAATTACCCTGTGTAGTGTGTAGTGTACGGTATCAGGTGTTGTTTTAGGTCTAGAAAGATAAGTGTAGTAATAGTTTTATATTTGTTCATTCTGTCGTTGATCCCAACAAAATATATGAAGAAGCAGACTAGAACGTTTCTAGAACTGTAGTCAAGAGCAGACTCTAGGTCCTGAGAAAGTAGTAAGCTAGTATATTTTAAATGTCATTATTAATGTCATTATCTGTTTTAACTTCCCAGTTTAGCCAGCCACACGAGAGGATGGACAGCCAGAATAGCAGGGACTACCCAAAATGATTTGGCGCAGGCTATGCACATGCACACACCCTGATCTCAGGCCCAGATGGTCTGGGTTTAGCCTTAGACCTTGTCAACTCCTAAAAACGCCCCTAGGTTTTTAGGAGTTTGAACAGGCTTGCGAAATAAAACCTGGCATCATCTTGCTGTGAGGCAACAATGCTAACCACTCATCTTCTGTGCCACCCATGGATAGGTACAGTTAGTAAATTTGTGGTGTGTCTAAATCTGTAGAGGCTTGTTAGCGGGCTCCTTGTGTGATCATAGGGCTGGGTTTATACAATATATAGCAATCAGTCATCCAGTGCAGACAGCTCAGAAGGTTGCAGGAGTCGGGCAGCACCAACCCCTTCAGGCCGTGAGGAGTTAGTGGTCAGGCTGCAGGCTGGTTCAGAAAATGATCTCTGACCTGTTTCATACCCTCCACCCAGAATACCAGCTCCTCAGGCAATCCTTTCAGAGCCACCAAATACAAGCTAGGCTGCTAAAAAAATTATCCCTTTGATTTTTAAATCATTTGTAGTTTCTATTTGAAGGCCTTCAATAGATAGTAATTCTTTAGTACTCAGAGCTGTGGACCTGTGTTCTCTATGGGTGTAACCACACATTCATTGGAGGGCCGTGTCTCCCCCAATACTGAGAAACTACGAATGGATCTGTTACTTGGTATTTGATATTTATTTTCAATTTATTTTTGTTACACTTTGCCTTATACACATACTATATAGCTAGCTAAAAAGCAGGATTACATTAAATTAAATAAAACTAGTAACACAAGCAAAATATTCAGTGTATCAAATTAAAATGATCATCAAGGTCATCAGTCATTTTTCTTTGGGTAAAATAATGTGGCCACACTGCAGGCAGCACAGAGAGATAGGGAGGGAGAGGCATGCTGGAAGCAGATAGAGACATGCTCTGGAGATACAGATGATCAGATGAGAAAGTGGAACTATAATGCAGTTTAGTAAAGCACATAGACAGTAAGTGTAAGAATCCAGCTAAAGATGTAGCTTAGTAAGGCACTACAGGTAAATGCATCTTGTGTGTCAATGATGGTGGTTACATGGAGAGCAATACTCAGATCTTAATTAGACACAGATGGACAAGTTTGGAAGAAGTTGCTTGTTTTAGCTTGTAAAACAGTAAACAGAAGGAACTGACCAACACAAAATTAAGTGGAAGCGCAGCCACTATTCCTTAAAATGTGAATTCAAATAACCAATGTAGTCCTCAAAAATACGTCCTAAATGTGTAGATTTACATATATAAATATAATTGTTGGAAATGCACTTTAAAAAAAATGTGGACCCCCCTAATGTCTATACCATGGTTCCACCGTTGGCACTCTGTATGTTGTATACTGATGTTATTTGTGTTGTATTATATTTTTTATATACATCTATTAAAGCTTTGTGTGATGTTTCTTTTACCAGCAGCACTGACTCTCAGATAAATTCCCTCTGGAGGAGAGGGTTTATCTGATCTTAAACATGTAAATTCAAACAAACATAATCATATGCGTGATTAGTTGAGTGTCTTCTATTTCTCCCACTCACTCACACAAACACACCTTCACACACATTCATAGGCATTGTAAAAAGGCAGCGCACGTTGAACAGTTGAGATCATGGAGTGAGGACGCTGAATTATTCATCCATTCCTCTGTCGTTCTGTGATTACACAATACTGAGATCCTGTCCTCATGCATTAGTAGCAACACAGAGTTCACACACATGACCACACACATTTCATTTCATATCTGTGATGCTCTATCTCTGCATCTTTCAACCTTGAGTTCATGTCTCGTCCACATCAATTTTTCAACGCCTATGTTTATTTTGGTTGCTTTTTATCAGCTCTTCTTACCCTTTTGCCCTTGTCTCCTCCCTCTGTTCTGTGTCATGGACTCTGTCTGCCTGTTTCCACCTCCCACTGTGTGAGGGAGAGTATGTATTGATGCAGTGTGCCATTGCTCCAGAAGTGACAGGCAGCCATGGAATGAGAACAGGGGATTTGAAATTGGTGCACGGGATATCTACATCTCATTACCTGGTTGCCTCCATGGATCTGACACAAGTCTGGGAGAGTTTCAGTCTACAACACATCATGAATATAAGCCACAAAGCCGGGTGGGTTCAACTACTTTTCATGTGCAGCTACTAACAATAGTGATTTTAAAACAAACCAAAACAGAAAAGCAGATAAATCTTCTTGCATTACTTAGTTAAATGCAAGAACAAATTAAACAGTTTCCTTTTAAAAACATATCTACATATAAATAGTCTGATAGCTGCTCTTAGCATTCAAGCATGATTTCCATTTGTAATTTAATTAATATTCAATTTTACATTTCCTGAGACACACTCATTTTGTTCTGCTTTAACAAACTAATTACTGGCAGAACAGCAAAAACAAATTCTCATTAAGTTGTGTCCCATGCCTCCTCATTTAACCTAAATTGTAACTGAGCCTTGTTGGCTGGCAGGGAGAGAGAGCGAGAGAGCCATAGAGAAAGAGGGACCAGAATATCTTAAGGTGGTTAGCTTTTGTTTGGAGAGAGAATATGGCTGATTCTCATAAATAGAGAATTTAATTTAACAATGGGAGATCCAGGCGAAAACAGACCACTTACACAGTTAGCTGAAGCCCAATTATGTAGACATCAGCTCGTTTTATAAGCCAAACAAAGTTTCTACAGTTTCTGAATCTCTGAAAAAACTCTTCATAGAAAAATACAATAAACTCAAGAGTAAGCGCTGTAATGAAGGCAGATAAACGTGACATTAAAAATCTGCCATCAAAGTGTGATCCGTGAATGTCAACAGTATGATGAATACCTTGCTGAGTGACAAGTGATGTGTTGCTTTGTTGCAGTTAAATCCATTACATTAATTTGTGAAATTAAATGGAGAAGCAAAAGAAATCTGCAAGTGTAATTTCATAAATTATAATCTTTTGATGCCTATTAATTTGTATAATTAAATGAGAAAATTGGAAAATTTATAAAATGTAAAAGGTAATTCACCAATCATAACAAAGCATGGAAAATGGTTAGAAATCAGAATACATTGTGAAAAAAAAGTCCACCTCTCTGTTTCTCTTTGTATATGTATATAAGTGTCACTCTTACAATCAATCAACTTCTTAACATCTGAGGGTAATTAACATGTTCTGTGTACAAACCTAAAGTTTCAATCAATAAATCAATCAGATTTTATTTAAAGTGCAGAATCACAATGCAGCATGATCCCAATACACTTTACAATCAAAGAGAAAAGAATACCCCACAGGTGACCATAACAAGCAATATTTAAAATATAACAACCACGTTAAAAACATCAATGTTAAAAGCAGGTTTAAATATAATACAAATTATAATAAAATAACCATATTAAAACATGTTTTAATACAATAAAAATAAAATAGTCACATTAAAAAAGTATTTGTTAAATGAATATTTGAAAAAGTGTTCGACAAATAAATAATCATTTCTAGAGTAGGCTATTCCAGAGGCACATATTTTTTGTTAACCGATGTAATGACCAGCAGACGAGCATCAGGAAGGCAAAGAGAGCATGCCAGTGTGTGTGGTGTAATTAGCTCAGATAATTACACCACAATAATAAATCATAATAAGGCTGTTTTGTTATATTTAGTTTTTTTCAGGATTCTAGTTGCAGCATTCTGAACAAGCTGGAAGGCCAGAGAAAATGGCATTATAATAATCAAGTCTGGAAGATATAAATGCACAGAGTATTGTTTCAGCATCACGCAATGTCTGATTTTAGCAATGTTACTAAAATGAAAATAATTCTGTGTTCACAATAGCCATTGATATGAGACTGGAATGTCAGACAAGAATCAAAAATACTCTAAGGTTTTTGATGGGCGAGTTTTCATTAATAATACAACCATTAGTGATAACATTTAAGTTTTCACACAAATGTCCATGTTTGGTTAACAACTAAGAACTCTGTTTTATCAGTGTTCAAGTTTGAATCCGTCCATTTTTTTATTTCTGAAAGACATCTGAAAGACTCTAAATTTATTAGTTGAGAGTACATATAGCTGTGTATCATCAGCATAGCAATGAAAATGAAAACTGTATTTGCAAATGATGTCACCAAGGGGAAGCATGTAGATAGACAAAAGTATAGTGCCAAGGACCGAACTCTGGGGAACACCAAACTTTACATCAGAAAATGCAGAGATTGTATTATTGTAACTAACATGATGACTTCTATTTGATAAATATGAGTGAAACCATGAGAGCACCTGGATACCAGTGTGCTTCTCCAAGTGGCTTTGTAGTATGCTGTGGTCCACGGTGTCAAATGCTGCACTTAAGTCAAGAAGTAGCAACAATGATGTTAAGTCAGAATCAATAGTAAATAGTAGATCATTGACTACTCTGGTCTATCACTATTTCTAAGTTTGCATTGCGATGTGTACATCTTAAAACCTAAAACCTTAAAAATAGGATCGCATTTTGGTTTGCAGCTTAGCTGGTTGAATTTTAATTTATTCTCTTGCTTTCTCTTGTTTGGGAATTGTCCTTCAGGCATTATGACGTCAAACATGATCCAAGAGGACATAATAAAGTATTCTAAGAGGCCTGGGCTGTTCTGTATTGACATGCTATGAGTTTAAAGGCAACATTTGAGATAAAGGTTAAGTCTATATATGTTTAGTCTTGTTATTCCTCTGTATTTTATGCTAAGGAGATAACAGTTCTAAGCAGTTGGGAGTACAATAATGAATTAATGTTGCAGTGGTCATTGAGCCAATGCTATTGTTAGCCTGGAGTTAATAGTTAATATACTCTGTTACAAAGACCTTTGCTAGGCCAAGTCTAGTCCATTAGTCTAGAACAAAATGTTTGAATAAAACAATCAAAAGTCATTGGATCATTATAGCTGCATTTATTGCTTTTTGGGTGTTGGTCTAGTTTGTTTGTTTGTTTACTGGGGAACCTCACGAAAAGATTCTCTTTGTCTTTCTGCTCTTTGGTGCTGGGCAGGTAGTGTACATTACATAAAAACAGCCTGGAAACAGAGTTGATGAGCGGAAGCCGTAGAAAAAAGTCGTAAAAAAGAGCGGAAAGACCAAAATGCTGTCAGTCAGATGATAAACCTCTGTGGATTTGTCACTATGTGACCACTTTCAGATTGCACTGTCATTTGATCCATTATTGATTTAAAAATATTGATTAGTGCAGCTTTACATATTCTAACAGGTGTGATATAACATATATTCCAACATTTACTACTTTATTTTACCAATATACACTACCGTTCAAAAGTTTGGGGTCACATTGAAATGTCCTTATTTTTGAAGGAAAAGCACTGTACTTTTCAATGAAGATGACTTTAAACTAGTCTTAACTTTAAAGAAAT
>JAVQJL010034558.1:0-23913 GCA_036024295.1 Nannoperca obscura
TACATATACATATACATACACATATACACATATACATATACACACACATATCTAGAGGCGAGACGACACTCAAAAAACGTGGCGGATAATGACACAAAGGTAAAATATGCAAGAAACAAATAAAATATACATGTGGCTGATCATAGTAATCTTTCAATATTCAACAACATGTTGCATTGACATCTAAGGGCCTTTGCTGAATGTGATGCCATTGGCTCCATCAATCACCACTGTATATTCTTAATGTTGGAGTAAGGCAGGTTTTTAGGCTGTAATACATATACATACATATTTTGGAGTCACAGTAGTAAAGCAAATGTGTCTGCAGCTAAAAGAACCGATACCTGAGACCAAATTGATACAAAATTAGGTTGGATTTCCAGAATTAAATGAACATTAAAATAGTTGGTTTAAGACGCGTCACCGGCTGAACCTGATGCCAAAAGCCAGGTCTCATCTTTCAGATATGAAGGCATCTATATTTTAGATTTAAAAATAATGTTTAGTCCTTAAGCTGCTGGCATTAAAAAAAAGAATCCCTTCACTCTATAGTGTCTTGAAAGTAAATGTGAGAGCCAGAGGAAGTCCATTAATAAAGTGTGTCTGAGCTGTTAAGACCAGAAAGACAGTGCTTTTGACAGTGTGTGTGTGCGTGTGTGTGTGTTGCATCACATTTTTATGCTCAACTCCTTTTTAATGTAACTGTTTAAAAGTCCACATTTTCTTTGTACACGTTTTGTTGCGTACCTTCACAACCTGTTATGCCAATTTTTTTTGTCAACTGGATTAATCACCTAGGCGTTTCAGCACTGACACATTTCTGCTGGCACTGCGTGTGCTCTGTGCGTGACTGAGGAGATTGGCTGGTGGAGAAGAGGTGTGTGTTTTTAGTGTGATCCTTGGCGTGAGAACAGACTGAGAGCGGACATCACACCACACTGTGACAGCTGAGGGCAGACAGCAGAGGCAACACACACCTCCCTGCCCAGCCCCGATACCTGCTCTGCCCTTGCAGACCTCTCTCACACATCCACGCGCACACACACTCTTACCCATCATACACATGTGAATGCGTACATGCACACACATGCAATACTCTTTAAAACCATTGCCAATTTACACATAATGCAAATTATTAGGTATGAGGTTTATGGTGGTTTAAAAACTTTGTAGTTTGGTCTGTGAAAGACAAAAAACTACAAAACGGCTGTGGTCAGCTGTATACTCTAGGGACTACCAGTTTTCAGTCAATTACACAAATACAGTACAGCACGAAAGGTGTTGGAAATATTGGCAGACACATCTCATAACACTTCAGATCTGGTGAATGTCAATGGCAACATGCACATAAATCAGCACAAATCACGGTAATAGCCAAACGTAGCCCCAAGCTGTAGGCCACTGCTGGAGGCTACACACTGGTATCAGACAGAGTTATTTATTGGGGGATAGATGTAAAATGCTACTTTAAATCTTGACAGTAAATGACATTTTTATTTTGGATATTTTGAATATTTCCATTGGAATCTTTTGACTGGGTGGTTTACAGATTATCCAGAGTAACCGTGCATTACATTGTGTCTCAAAAGACTTATTTCGACAACAAAAATAACAAAATTCTAAAAACCAAAACCAAAACTATCTCCATGACTATAGGTAAATCAGACAATATGTTTCTTGCTTTTTGTACAATATCACCCTTTAATGGTTGTTTGATGTCAGTAACTCTGAACAGATGTAACCGAGACACACTACTGTACACATGCACAAATGACACGTAGGTGGGAGAGATGCAACAGACGAGCACTCTCCCCATGGCCTCCAGCCTCCACCTGACACTCTGAGAACATTGTGGCACCCGGTCGACACATAATGTCTCCTGACTCACCCTCACCTCTTGCGTCTGAGTATGAATGGACTCACATGCTCACACAGCATGTTAGTGTGAATGAAGACATGCTTAATTGTTAATACACACATTCTGCGGATGAATTCATGCAGACCCACAAGCAGTAAGCACAAAAATGTCTGTTTCAGTATTTAAGACTTCACACATCACAGTCAATGCAGTCTGTTTTCAGGCCTTGGGGAGTACTACTGCATACGCAAAACTGCTGTATTAAGGCTTTTGTGGCTAGAGAAGGATCTGATCAATTAAAATGTAAATAGTTTAAAAGTAAGAAAAAGTGTAATTATGGGACATCTAGCCCGCTACTCATCTCTGCTTGAGGCTAACACTAAAACAGCCAGAAGTATATCATCCCTAAGTGGCCAACTACATGGCACCAATTGTAGTTGACAGGTTTGTTTGGAGTAAAAAAAAAGAGTTTATCTTTGGTTCTGCTGCATTGATTTTTATATTCTTTTTAAACTTCTTAGCAAACAGTTACACATCCAACAGACACGTAGCAGCATTAGCAACATTGGAGTCATGGTCACCTCGTTTAATGTTAAGTGCAATATTCACTCTCACAACGTCACCCTTTTTACATTACACAATGTTACTTGACCCATTGTTAATATACACGTAATTAATGCAGTTTTAACTAAAGCTTCATCTTAGATATGTTAAATGGAACTAATTACCCATAATGGGATTTGAAATCTAATACACATTCTCAAATACATGCTAACAATATCATATCAATATCAGCTTATATCTTATTGCTTCCAAGGACTCATGAAAAGAATTGTAGAATACTCCTCACTCCAGCTTTGAGCACTTCTGTAGAGAGAGCATTCAGTGCATAATAAATGCCATCCTCCTGAATCCTTTAAATCACTGGGTCATTAGCACGGCCTCTGTTAATCCCACTTACTTCAAACTACTCATTCAGGAGTCTGAGTGTAATTTCTCCTAACGGAATGAGAAACGCAGCAGAAACAGGACGTCATCCTGCTCAGAAACACAAAATAAAACACATGGGTACAACAGGACCACATATTGTTTAACAGCTGCGGTTCTTTCATTACTCTGGCCAAGATTCACTCACTGTTAAATTCAATTTGAGAGTGGCCCATACTTTGGCATAATTAAAAACTACTCTGAAAAACGGCATCAGTCAGACTGAATGATGCAGCAGAGAAAAATGCTAACTCAGAGAGGGCGGTTCTGGAGCGAACACAGCATCTGAGATATATCACTTTCATCAAAGACCGATGAGTAGGCCTTTCCAATGAGGCAGAGTGCAGAAGAAGTTCATACAGTGACAGGAATATTTGCTCCACGCTGTGATGGATGGACCAGAAATTAAGAGAAGACACGTGAAGCAAGCATCAAAGACAAAGTATCGGTTTGTGATTAGTGGATATGTCAACAAAAACAGGCGGATGCATTCCTGCTCAGTTTCAAGTTAAATCTCTATAAATCTGCAATACTACAACAGGTTCTTTGGGGAAATAGATAAAAGAAAAAAAAGTACATTTGCAGGCAAGAAACAAGAAGACAACGGGAGATATGATCGCGGGAGAAAATGGTGTATACTGGAGCGTGCAAATCACTCCATGTTCCCGTCAGCAAGATAATTCTGAAACAATATTGGCTGTGTGTTCTGAGAGTTGAGCAGATGTGAAAACAGTGCTTTTGCTTGGGCAGTGCACTGGAGGCGCCGCATTTTGATGAAAAAAAAAAAAAATATGGCAGAGCCTTGCATTAGCTTGTCCTCCCAGGACACCATCCAACGAGTCGAGAAATTGACATGATTGAGTGTGTGCCTGCTGTCCATAATGGCGAAAGATAGACGGGGAGGGGGTGAAATGCAGGTTCTTCTGCAGGTGAGAGCTTTTCTATTTGTGGAATTTAGTGCACATTCATATGCATACCACTATGGGTTTGCTCTGTTGGCGTGTCTCTTCCTAGTTTTCCACGGTTTAAACAAAGACTATGCTGTGAATGACTAAAAGGGTGTGAGGGGGCCGTTTATTTTAAAGGTGCGTGTTGGAACGGATGTGGGCGTCACAGCAGTGTTTTGTTGTGTGTCAGGGGTCTAGATCACGCTGGCTTTATCTTGACATGTAACTACAAAAGCCGGCCCCTCCAAGTAATGTGAAGCGAAAGGGTGAAGAGTTTATACATTTGCTCAGTGTCTGCGAGGCAGTTTGCTCAGAAACAAGTGGGAATGACATGGAGGGCCTAAAGTCCCGGTAGAGCTTGGAGAACCGGATAACCTCTGTAAAACTAGTTTGAAACCCTTAAAGTTAATTTTAAACTTGTGACTTAATATCCTTGTTTTTACCATTACAATGAAATCGGTCTTGTTCAACATTTCAACGGTTACTTCACTCCTGATGTAGATCCAAGTCACCAGGAGCACTGCTCTGTTTCACATAGACACAGTGCCAAAACCACAACTCAACCAAGGTCTTTCAACACTGCACTGAGCCCTGCCGACACTACACGTCTGATTCGTGTGCAGAATTTGATTATTTTAGCTAACGTGAGCTCACTGGAAAGTAGACGATTTAAGTGAGTAGTCTGATGGTGGAATTTAAAGTGCCAACTGGGGGAAATACGCAATCACATCAACCTCCTGCTGATACTTACAAGTAGGATATGAGTGTTACCGAGTGTTTTGACTCACCTGCAGTCAAACACTGTGGAGGCACGTCTCATATCAACATGTTCATATTCAACTTTTCAGATACATTCCCAGGCTACTTTAATATATGTTCATTAACACAGAAACTAAGATACTGCTGCAACTAATGATTATGTTCCAATATCAATCAATCAATCATCTTTAAAATTCCCCTCACTATTCTCCACATTAAAAGCAACAAATCTGTCAAAAAAAACCAAATTACAGTGATAAAAAAAGTCCTTACATTGGAGAAGATGTAAACAGTATTTACAGTCCTTTTTAGCTATGCTTAACATGTACATAAAACATGGTTCATACTTAAGTCAAAAATTCAATTTTTCCAATGCTCTCGTTTATAACTAAATACCTGCAAAACTAGTGGCATTCCCATCAGCTACAGCTGTACCTTGTGTTTGGTTTTATTATCAAAAGCCAGCATGCTAAACAAAGATGGGTAAACATTACACCTGCTTGACATCTTCATGGTACCGTTGTGAGTCATTGTGAGCAGGCTAGCATGCTGACATTAGCATTTATCATGGCTGTAGACGCTTCGTTCTTGCTTAATTAGTGACAAAAACGTTGTTTTCCAAAATTGTTCACAATTTTCCTTTAAAGATTAGTTTAAAATATAGATCTAATTAACCTTGAATGTATGTTATATGATTGTTGGTGCTGCTAACAGTGAACCCGCTGGGCTTTTGCACACAAACACCAAGAGTTGTGCAATAAAGAAACATTGAGCATTGAACATTGAAGCAGTGCTGATAGATACTGTACATTACAGCAATCTATTATCATCAAATTACTATACATTAAAGCAGAATGAGGGCAGTAGGAGCACTTGCTCAGACACAGGTATATCTCATTTTTAGCACCAGAGGTGGCAGCCAAATCCCATCAACAGGCCTGGAGATAAAATGAAGACGGTTAAGACTGTTGTTCAGTGGCAGCAGAGAAAACTGGGCATTTAACCACAACTGTCATCTGGAGTGACAGAGAAGACTGATGGGTATAGCCTGCGAAATTTAAGAGATTCGTTTTGGCTCTGCATCTCCAGCAATCGATGAAGTTGATGTTGACAGTTTTTTATCTGTGTGTCATTTTTTAAGAGTGAGAACAACAGGGTGGGGGTGAGAGTGAGAAGTCAAAGAGTCATAAAGTAGGAAGAGAGTTTATGAGTGAGCAGAGACTCATCTCCATTAGTCTTGACTGATTGCTGCTATGTTTACAGAGGGCACAATGAAGCACAAGAAATCATGGTTAAACCAGTGAAGTACATGAATGCAATCATACTGGATCCAAGTCCTTGGTACTGCAGGTTTTGTTGCATAATCTGCCTTCAAACAACATGTCATTACTGTTTACATAAATATGGCCGACATGCCCAAAGCATGCAAGCAATTATAAATGAACAACTCTGTTAATATGTGCTTAAGAAATCCATAAAATCTGTAAATCTTTAGCTATGAATGGAATGTCTGTAAGTACAAGTGCTGGGGGTTGTGGGTTTATATATTAACTCTCATCAACACTCTCATCAACAAGAGACTGAGATGTTAAGCTCTAGTTTCTGCTCAAGACGGAAAGCAATCATTTCCACTTACAGGTGAAACATTACTAAACAACCTGCTCCACTACACAAGGACAAGGGTGCCCATTCTTCCAATAGAATACAAAAATCCTTGGAAAATTCTTCGTAATTGTTTAGAATTTATGTTCAATGTTTTCATCTTGACATAGCATTTAAATATATTTAATTCTTTCTGAAATGCACAAAATCCCATTCCTATAAATGTCATGTGTCTCTGGTAGCCAGAGCCATGTCTCCTCAAAAGGTTACTGATGATGGATCTGATTCAGACAGCAGACAAAAGCTGACAAGAAGGAAAAAGAAAATCATAACATTTTATTTGAAATTAACTTTTAACCCCAAAGCTTCAAGTGAAAAGAGGGGTTTTGTCTCGGCTTATGCGGTGCCCTCTCTGACCTAAACATGACTTTTCTCAACACCATCGCGCCTGGCCCACTTCCTGTGTCTTCTATTGCTCGGTCGCTCATACCAAACAGACATTCACACACCCACGGTGACGGCTGAGCGTGACCCGGTCATCCTGCGAGGCTGAAAGAAAGTTCCTGTTCACGAGCGTGCTGCAGCTGTCTTGCAGGCAGCTGTGCCGCAGGCTGCTGCGCTGGTTCGGTGGGGTTGCGGTGGGTGAACTGGTGGCCAACTGGGGGCAGGGTCTAAGGTGACGGCAGGGTGGGTGGAGCGCTGTCTGTCCCGAGCGTGTCACACTGTCTGGTCCATGTTCTTTATACAACACTTCCTGGTACACATGAGAAGCAAAGCTCGGCACGTGTTGACTAATCCAAACAGAACAATTAAAATTACACCGTTAAAATGAAACAAATTGGCTTAGCTGGTGTGTTTCAGACCTACTCATGCAGTTTAGAATGAGTGGGAAATGTCCGATTACACTAACCGTGCTAACATTGTTTAGTTGAAGAAGTCGTTGGTATAAAGTTTTGTAGTTTGAGACATATTGAGGTATTTGAGGTATAGAGTTGGGTCAGATGTGTCAACCATATTCCTGATTATCTCTCTTGGTCTTTGCGGGTCCATATGCTAACAAGCTAACATTTGTTTTGTCAGTTAGCGACACAACATGTGTAAATATTTAGTGACAACAAATCTCTATGTAAGAAACTAGACCTGCATCCTTTGAATATTCCTCTTTTAACATTGTTATTTAGTCGGGTTTAGGTATGTAACAGTTAGAATAACACAAGTAAACTCCTTTTCAAAAGTATGAGAAGCTAGGTTAAGATGTCTGGCTTACTGCAAAATTGTTTATAGTTTCACTGCTGGTACTCAATGTGTTTCATTTTCATGTCAAAAAGAGCACAATCGCCATTATCCTATTACTAGTAGGGATGGTGTAGGTTAGCCTATATTGCTCAGTCATTCTTACTTTTTCAATGGCAGACCATCTACATTGTCCGTGGCAACAAGGATCCTGAATGTCAGCTTGTAAAACATAAATATAATCAGTTTAACCTGAGTCAGACCTTAGCAGACCTTGTGCTTTGTAAGAAATTGAATCAGAGACAGAGGATGGGAGAGGCAGCAGCAGCGCGATGCTCCGAACGAACACGCCAGACGAGGAGTCAGACAGACAAACAGTGAGAGGAAGGGCAGGTTAAATGTGGTAGGAATGTGACAGACAGTTGGGGAAGGCACGCTGACCCTGGCCTACATGCTACTGGCGGGTTCCAGGTGTCTCACCCTCCTCCCACGTTCACATGCGGATGTCAAGCCTCCCTAAAGGAAACCAGGTCGGTTCCGTTGGGGAAGTCATATAAGAGCGGGGAGGACGGCGAGGAATCTGCATCTGTAGGCTAGCCAAAACAAAGCGTCTGTGCTGTCTGGTGTTGGTTTGGGGGCTGATGCATGAGGCATGACCAGAAAGGGTCCCGCACGGACATAAACTGCGAGGACTGAACCTAAATATTAGGTCTATAAAAACATGACCTAAATACTGTGTCTGTGGAAGTGAATTTTCCATCCTGTCTCCAGACTTGAATTGACACATAGACCTTTAGCACTTTTTAATGACCATTATTTTCCAGGCTCCGTAAGCTTAACTTACAGTAACTGTTTACAGCACTATATCATTAAAAAGAAAAGGTAAAGGAAGTATCAACTGGCACTTGGAAAGGTAGCCAGGTAATGGCTACACTTTGAGTTATCAGAGTGTCTGAACATTACCAGTTGATAAAGTTCAGTCAGTCGATACTAAATGCTAAAATCACACATCACCGCCCTGATCTAAACTCAGGTCTTTTTGCTTCAGTAAATTAAAAAGGTGAGGATCAGAAAGGGATTTTCTTTTTAGACAATTAGGTTGGTCCTCACTGTAAGACTGAAAGACTGCCAGCACAATAAGAATATAGAGAAAGTCACCCAGCAACTGGGAGACAAATTAAATTATCACGAATTGTCACAGCTGCTGGATTGAGAGTTGAGTCTATGTTTGATCAACAATACTGAAAAGTGAACAAAACTAACTTCAACAACATTTACAGAAAATCCTTTTAGTTAATCAAGCTTTTGTAAATCTCAGAGCTATTCATCTAGACTGATATTCGAGAAAGCTTTCCAAAGCAAGCATTAAAACTCAAAACTTTGAGTTGAGTTGATGTGGAATAACCAAGTGTTGCATTTGTGAAGTTACTTAACCTTGTTGCTATTGGCTATGCTGTGAAGATGTCACCATCTGCAATAGGTAATGTAAATAATATCTATTGAAGAGATGAAGTTAGATGAAGTTGGCTCTGTCAGACTACTAAATCCAACTTGTTCAAAATGTATTGAGTTTCTTGGTAAACGTCCTTTTATTCTGACATATTTGAATTTTACCTGCTCTGATCCTGCAGCAATATCAAAAAGTCAAAAACTTAAACCATGTATCTGCTGAAGGAAGACACTCACAACTTGCCAATTATCTTACAGAAATCTATTATCTGTCTTTGGGCTCTATTTAAATGCAGATTTTATCAACCACAATGTCATTTTTGTGCTTAGTCATTTCGAGGCTCCAGACATCTTGCTCGTACCGTGGTTAAGTGGCACAGTGAAGGTTGCGTTTTTGCAGATTCGGCGGTGCAGTGCAACTTCGGAACTAGTTTTGGTTTAAATTGAGCTCACTCTTTTGCCTGCTCTGACCACTACGTCTTGCAAAAGCAAGCACAAAAAACTAATTTTTTGTAGATTTAGCTGGTGAAGGCACACGTACAGACCTTTTTCAAAAATCCATTTCATGTATGCTTGCACCTTGTTATCTACATTACTAGATACAAGACTGATTGCACTGTTCTTCACTCTTACACAGTGAGTGAACCCAGATATCCTGTGGAGAAAACTCATGTTGGCCTCTTGTGTCCAACGCCTCTCCGTTTCAGTCACTGCCACAGGCTTGTAATCATAGTGAGAACTAAAGACTTAACGGTAAGCTCTGAATGTTTTTTTGTGGCTCAGGTTAAGGTAAAAAGAGAATAGTAGCCAACCTTTGGATGCATTCCCCTTCAAAAATACAAATATTTGTACATGACCAATACGTACTAAATAAAAATAGTACAGTATAGTAAAGAAACTATCAATAAGCAATGATCCAATAACTGCTATACATTTGCAACTTAAGCTCCCCCGATTTTTGAGTCCTACCCTCCCACATATGAAGGTGTAGAGAAACTTGAACTCCTTTACCCGAGTTGGTGCTGAAAAACTATCAATGAAGTATGTAAGCAAGCAAAAACATGCGGGTTTACATTGGCACAAGGAGCGCCAGCAGTTCAAAACTTGCATCAGAGCATCTACAGAGAGCAGTGACTGCAAAGCAAACCTTAACAAGTGCAACAATAAAACGGACTGTGAACTTCTCCACATCAGATCTGCAGTACACGTGCTTCCTTCCTGCCAGACAGACATAAATACATGAGGACATTCTCAATTAGAACATTAACAGGCTGCTTTATTCACTCTTCTTTGAATTTATAGATAAGTTATTTAGACAGGGAAGGTCGCAGGAGAGAAGGTTTGGCAACATCTGCTACTCCAATGTAATGTAATGCAAGCAATGATTAATGTCAGGAGGAATGACAGAAAAACTCAAATTGTTGTCAGCCAGACAAAGTCAGTCATTCAGTGCGTGCAGAATACATCCCAGTGAGCCTCAAGACTGGATGGTGCATGACATCATGTGCAACAGCTGTGAACACTACATCAGTAAAGTGATGAGGACCCTGGACAGGAGACTCAATCAACACAGTAAGAACAGAAAAGTAAGTTGACTTTAACACAAATCTAGATTGATGGATGTTATCAGTGTGACAAATCTAAATGTACATCAATCCATTCATATATATTTTAAATAAATTCTTAAAAAGAATTATAAAAGCATAATGGAAATATTTGGGCATCTTATCTCATTATAAAATGGTGGCTAAGGCATAAAACAACAGCAGGTTTACTTCTGCGGTTTGTCATTATGATTCCTAAATGGGTTCACAATAAGCAAGAAGTAAAGGTCATCTGACAATAATGCATTCAGCTGAAGAGTTTCAGCTTATCAGGCTAATGTTGTAGTATTACGGAATAATTACCATCCGTTTAGACAAACATTCCCCTTAATAATAAAGCTTTTAAGCCACCGCCTAATGGATAAGACTCCTGCTACATTCAACAAATGTTTCAAAAAATGTATTCCATTCCATATTGAGGTATGGAGTTGAACACTAATGAACTCTACAATGCATACAATCAATTACAAAAAGTGATGGCCTCATCTTTCAAAAAGGCAGAGAGGAGATTTATCAAATTGTGTGTAACTAACTACTTAATCCACCCTGCAGTGACTCCACAAGACGATTGCAGGAACAGAAGAAAAGGGGACTCAGAGCAGACCAGATGGATCAGGCCAACAGGCAAAAACCAAAATCCTACAGCTTTTAAAAAAACAGACTAAAAAGTGATAAACAATAAGATCAAGATTACAGAATAACTTGCCCCTGCAGTACATTCATGTCTGCATGACTCCAAATCGACTTCCAAAGAAATGACACTGTGGCAAGACTTTTCTTCTAATTAGAACTGAAACCGACTATATTTCCTCGTACGTCTTGGCAGCAACAAATGGAAGACCGAGGGGGCTGAAAATATGTGAATCAAGGCAGAGAAAATAAACAGGGTCCTTGCCAACAATGGAGTAGATAGAGAAGCCATTTCCTAAGAGTCACTCATTAATCTTTTAGGTCAGAAAATTAAAGTCACGCGGGATGTTTGATGGTTCTTGAGGATAATGCTTCATTCTTTTGACTCAGTCTATTACTGAACAAGTAACAGCATTACCATGTAGTGTGGTGATTGAGCCTAATCTGCATGCAAGGCTGTTGAAACATCAGAGGTAATTATGTGATGTAAATCAAGCCTCACCATTTAACTCCCGGTGACTGGGAGGTGGCAATTGTTTCAGTCCGGCATGCCTCGAGACTTACAGGCAGAGCCTTCAAACATGATGGTATAATTGTAACATACCAAGCAAACACAGGCAGGGACAGCACTGGTCATGACGACAAGAAGTGATTGATCACACAATTGTTCACTTCCACCTCCTCGAGCAAGACGGATTTATTCTCAAGAGGGCTGGTAAAAAGACTAAAAACCGCTTCCCCCCATTTTCTAGTACTTCTCAGGTCAAAACGTTGAACTTAATGATTACAGTGGCATCTGTTTGTAGGTGAGTAATGACGCGGCGCTCACACACTGTATGTGTACGCACTGGGTTTAAACTTACAGCTACATTAGCAAATTAGAGGCATTACGATTATTGTATGATATGTTCCAGGCCAGGGAGGTTCAGGCAAGCAATTTGACAGGTGAGAGACAAGCATTACTAATAGCTGCACCATATCCGTTGCCATGGCAGCTGTTGTTAAAAGAAGAAGGATTGCTAAATAATGTGCTTATGATTCATTACATGGCATGTGATGTGTGAATGAACAGAGTTTGGTTACAGCCATTTTTCTTCAGTTACATACAAAAAATGGCCCAACTGTTAAAATTAAACTAGATTCAAATCGTTAAAAAGGCACTCTTTGGTGCAGTTATTAGTCCAGAAGCATGGATCATAGTATTGATGACGATTATTAACAGCAGATCTTTTCAGTCACCCCATACTGCCAACAACTGTGGAACAAATGCCTTTATGCTCACTTTAATGTGAAAATGTAATTTTATTGATTTCTCACAGTGTGCCCAGCCGGCCAGCACTTCCAAGTCAGCTGGATCACTTCGAATTCTGCCATGGCCATGCAGTCATCGGAGTCCATCTGTGATCTGTTTTTGCAAACATTTTGTTTATGCTCTTGTGCCTCAGACCATGCCAACTTTCCATTCATCACAGCTGACATCTCCCGTGAGCAGAACAGGCGAGAAACCAAAGCACGGCCATCGCTGTTAAAATCTGAGAAGTGGTTTTGGCAGAGTGCTGATGTAACTTGCACCGTGTTCGTCATAAATGAAATGATGTGGCTGAAGGTAGCGGCACCGAGCATTTCAATCAATATCCCTGCCGCCACTGAGGCTGGGAACCATTAGCACCAGTGAGCCAAGTAAAGTGACTCTGATGTGAAATGACAGGGGCTTTCACAGAAGCCGTCCTACCGTTTCCCTCATTGTCATTCACTCACTCACAGTGTCACACACACACACACACACACACACACACACACACACACACACAGCTACCCTACATTGCAGCTATCCTCACTAGGCAACCGAGAACACTCATACTGTTTTTCTTTTTATCTTTATGTCTCGATTCATTCATTCTGCAGAGCCTTAAAGCCTCTCTGTTCCTAAAATACACTTCTATATTCTTTAGGTCTTGTCATGATCCTAATCAATTACTGTTTGAGTTATTAAGTAAGGCTGTTTTGAAGGATCCCATGAATTATACTGACAACTTACATCCATTATCGAGTCACAACTGACAAAAAATAGCCCATGCATTACCAAGAAAACCGCACTGTATAAGCTAGAAACGTGCAGAAATTCAATCTTTTGCCAACTGTTGCTTTCATAAGCTGCACAATCACATCTTGTATTAAAACCAAAAAACAATATCCTCTTTTAAATGGGCGTTGCCTCGCACCTAATCACCAAACCCCTTTGTATATGCTGGTGCACAATGCGGTTAAAAGGTGACCTCGATATGGCACATCTGGTGACATGCACAGCTGCTGACACGCAGCCTAGGCCTCACGAAGAGTAAATCCACAAAATAAACAAGTTTCACACATTTCTGCAGGAGATGATATTTGGCACCACACAGCTGGAGGAGACGTTAATTGAGTTCATTATGAACTGGCCCAGACTTCGAGGGGGAAATCTACACGAAACATTTGTTTGTTTAAAATCCCTTCTAATAATCCCCCACTGCATGTCACATCGTGGATGATCCCCCTCAGTATGTATCACTATAGCATGCATACCTGCAGGTTAATAATTGCATGCTAAGTGAGCACAGGCAGATGAGGGGAGGGGGCGCCCTCCGCTGCACTTTCATATCAAACTTTCTTTACATTCGGCGGCTTAATGAAACATGCTACGGAACATTCCCCTACCTCTCTCCTTCTGCACTCTGCCCCGGGTCTGGTGATAAGCGCCGTGTCACCGCACACCACGGCCGCGTCCTCCACGAACACGCAGTCCGGGAGCGACTCGTCCGCGGGGAGCTCGACCACCTCCAGCCCGAGCCTGGTCCCCAGGACCTCGACATACGCCTCGTGCTCCCTCCGCGCCTTGGCCAGGTCCACCTCCACGTCCGACTGGCTGCTCCGGAGCGCTTCTTGGGCCAGGGACGCAGGGATTCCCCGGACGACGGCGTGGGTGTAATGACCAAAACCTGCCATTAAACCAGCCATGTTTGCTTTCCCTTTACTTGGCACGCTCAAATTTGAGGAGGGGGGGGGGGATAAAAAAACACCCGGTGACTGAGCGAAAGAATGAAACTGCTATCAGTTAACCCGATGTTGCCTGCCTTGCTTGTTTGTTCCCTGTTAGTTTGTTGGGTTGTTAATTATTTATTTATAAGAGCCTGTGTGAGTCTCCAGGCGAACGACGGCGCTTCGGTGACGCGCACCGACAATCACGTGCAGCCTCCGAGTCAGCCGCTAGCGAGGCGTCCAGCCCAACACGCTCAACATACGGCTCAATCAGTTCCTGACTGCATCAGCCACGCAGCCTGCAAGGCAAACTGCTTCATGTTTAACCATCAACAGCGTACTGAATTACTTATTACATATTATAGCACATTTCACATTATCTCTCCATATTACTGATAGGGGCATAATAGTATAGTGAGATTTATGTATGATACTTTCTAGAATTAGGTTACTTTGACTTGAGATGTCACTCATCTCAAAAGTAACCTAATTCTAGAACCTAATTCTAGAAAGTATCATCATGAATACAATTAAGTATTTGTAAAAACTATGGGAATAAAACAAAATAAACTATTTTATACTGACTAGCAGCGTTGGTTGTGTTGACACACGTGTGCCAATCATTCCCACATCTTTTGGTTATGTGAAAATGTGGAACATATTTTCAGAAAATACATGACATTTTAGGGTTGCATCTTGGTGTAATTGTAGAAGTAGTATTAAGCAGCAACATGTATCTATGTCGACTTTTACCGTTTGCCTGCCAAAAAGGCAATCATTTAAACCTTTTGGAAACTCCTTGGCTTGGACAATGAACGGACATCGTAAATAATTTTTCTGTAAAGGGAAAAACGAACGTTTCTCGGGGGAAAAAGGGGGAGACATTTCCCAGAAAATGGAAGAAATGGATGATCTTCACTTCAAACAACACGGATGCTATCATATTTGTATCTGCATACAGCTGGTGACGTAAATGCAGCAGGGTAAGACACGTATACCCCACTTTATCCTCACGCTTCGTTGATGCTGTTGCTAAAATGTATTGGCAGTGAAATAATGTACACAAACTTAAAGGGCAAAGAACCCATATCAAGGAGGATCTCTGCTTGTCCTGCAGTGTGAGAAGCTTAGGGCAAGAAGAGTGTGAAGAGCAGTGTTAGTGTGTGTGTGTGCGTGTGTGTATGGCAGGAGGAAGGGAGGACGGGTGGGGGGTTATATTCCCTATGGTGCCATCTAAGGAAGGTTCTGGGCCCGGTGAAGCTGTCTGAATGGATGGAATGTTTCTTCAGACATCCCAGAAGCACATTCTTCCACCGCAGGACCTCGGTTTGTCTTTTCTTGTTCCAAATTCACTCAATTATCCCGGACTGCTCTAAACATTCCAGGAGCCCCACATTCCTTTTTCCACTCCAGCCAGGATCACCAACCACCACCACCACCGCCGCCCTCCTCCCAACACTAACACCTGCCCCCACCCAGACTGCTCGTTCCCTTTTTATCCCTTCCATCATTCCTCATCATGGATGGATGTGGCCCAAGAAAAGACCTCTCTCTCTTCTCTTTTCTCTCCCTGCTGAGGAATTTGGGTTACTTTAGATGAAGGAAAGCCCTCATACTTCAGGCACACCTGGCTGCTACATTGTGCTGCTATAAAAGAAATGAGTGAAAGCAGACACGATCCTCCAGCTGCAGATGAAGCGCCACCAGAAAGCAGCCCCTCTTATTCGTCTGGTATGATTGGACTCATCATGAGATCCTAGACGTCTAAAGTGACACAAACATGCATGATTACACAGGTGCACAGAGCATATTCAACTCTAAGCAGTCAGGCACATTTATGAACTAAATAAAGTGATGAAATGACATGAGGTGAAATGATAAAATTGATGTTTCTAGATGCAAAGGATGGTATTTGGGGGTTGATAGCAGCTACAATTGGGTTACTAGTTGCTTAGCTATTTACATGCACTGATGCCCTTTGAGGAAAAGCAAGATCTTAAATGACCTTGGAGCTGTCATATGGCATTCTAGGAAATGCCTTTTAGTTCAATCACAAACAAAACTGCAAAATAGGTATTATAGGTAGGAAGGATTTTAACAAACACCGTCTGTATTTAATGTGCACAAATCTGAAAATAGTTCCAAACAAATGCACTATTTAGTCCTGTTTGAGTACAGTTTGCTACATACCACAGTGCCCACATGCTTAAGGAAAGGACTGAGCCATCATCACAAGCCATTTGTTCTTGTACATGTTCAGTAATTAATGGACATTGGGCTGGGAGCCCCAGACAGGCTACGGAAATCAAGAATTGAGAGACAGACTCACAAATTGCTGGTTTGGGTGTTTTCATGGTTTTCATTAGTTGTAAGAAAACACAAAATATCTTTAAGTGCTGTTTTTATACAGGACGTATCTGAAACTAGGCAAGGCAGGCTGAGAGAAGCTGGACATACCAAAAAAAATGCTAATTACATCACCCATTAACACCTGTAATGCACTGAGCTCCACAGATTGATGACGCTGGGTCAGGGTGTTAGACAGAGAACTTTCCCTTGAACATGTCTTTATTATAATTAATTTAGACAGAAATGGCAGACGTGTTTCCACACGATCGCAGCAGGTGATTACATTATTTGATGTATTACATATTTGAGGTTCCTCTTTTGTAATCTTTGGACAGAGCCGTAGATTTCTCTGATTTGAACGGTAAGGAATTAATGTGTGAATGTTAACTGACCTCATTTCACTAACTTGCTGCTTCACATCACATTTCCAAAAAACTTTGGGCAAGTTACATCACATCTCAAACAGGTTCTGTTTGATATCAAAATGTGATATTGTGACCTATCTATTTCACAGCAAACACATGTCTTATTGATTGCAACTTCCTAGATTGTGACATCACAGCAGATGTTAGCCTTACACATTTTAGGACAAGACAAGACAGTTTGCTGCGCAAGTATGCAAAGACACCTCTAACTTCATCTTGTTAGCCATTTCCCAGCTCAGAGCTAGCTACAATCCTATTGAACAGACTCACAGTGAAAGTAGATGTCAAAAATATCCTGAACATCAATAAAGACACTGACAGGATGTCATACTTATTTGGAATAGTTTCGAGTGGAAATGTGCAGTCTGCAGCTTTAAGCAGAACCTGCCCCTAAAAGACACAATACAGGATATGAAGAAACAACAAGATTATGAAATAGCCTTCCTCCCTCAAGGCCTTTTAATTCAATTATGTCAAGATAACAAAGACAACATGGACAAACACATGAATCAAACCTGGACTGCACTTTTCTTCCTTTTGAAAGAATCATCCAAATCGACTGATAACTTACACAAACACTTCCAATGAAATTTGTATTAATCTATTACCTAAAGTTATGTCTTCCCTCAGCCTTTTCAGATCTATGTTTCTTCAGAACTTGATTCAGTATTTTAACCGTTGGCCTCATTCCTGCACCCGTTCACACGAGAACGGCCCATAACTCAGAAGACTTCCTGCTGCTCCATGAGCTGACAGAGAAAGGAAGTGTTGCTAGTACACACTGCATACCAGTTATGACATTTATCTTGAATATACTACAGCGGAATCAGTTGTTTAAACATGCCTGGCTGTCCTTTTCCATCTGTCACTTAGACATAAATGGGGAGGCTGAGGGCTACTCGCCACAGACTTCCTGAGAACTGAACCTGAGGGCTGCTGCCTCTTCAACTGTGAGTGTGTGCTCCTGGTGGGATCTGACAATGGCTTTCAATGACATTGAGGCACAACACAACACACAATCTCTCAAACTTTGGAGAACAGTGAAGTCACTGACACGTCGGAGGATGTGGAGCTGCTCAAATAACCAATGCTACAGAGCTGTGAGCATAATCCAATGATCATTTCTGCAAGAAAGAGAATCCCTCCTTATTCTGGGAGCCTAAGGAGTATGTATACTATGTGTGTGTGTGTGTGTGTGTGTGATGGGGGGTTCACAGACTTAGTGGAAACTTTTATGCCAGGGCAATTGCAACACAGAGTCGCATGTCCAGCTTTTGGACAATTTCCTGAACTGAATGGGTAATTAAGGAATGCTGCATGTTATTCTCCACTGACGTACAATGACAACACTGTTTCCTATCGCCGTAACACATGGGCGGACAAACAAACTCACATACAGTATGCACACATACACCCTTGAGAGACTTTAGGTTAACATAGCAGAGGACGGTCAAACAAAACATGACATAAGACCTGCTGTCCAAGCAATTCAGCAATTTAGTATTGCAGTTCCATAAAGTTGTGAAACTTCCGTAATGGGAGAGACATTACGGGAAGAATGATCAAAATCGCTGACTTTTCATGCCTCGTATGTGTGAAGCTCCAAAAAACATTGGATCCTACATTTTGCATAATGAAACCAATAGCATGTTTTTGTTAAACCGTCGCTGCTTGTATGAATTCTAAACTCCATGGCCACAGTTTGTAATGCAAAGGCTTTCTGTTAAAAGCAACTGAACTGAGATGATGAGATTGTCACGGTTATCTTATCAAGCTTTGTAAAGCTCCCTCCAGAGGCCAAGAAGACATTTCACAGCTGTTTCCACAGTCTGAGCTGCACTCGCCATGAGGAGTAAACTGATGTTGATGTGTAAAATCAATGGGCCGCCCCTTTAAAATCTTACATTTGACATTTGTTTATGCAGATGGACGCATGCAGTAGCTTAATACAGCTTGGAAACACAAACAAGAAAGCCCTGCACATGTGCTCACACAGACACACCCCCTCTCCAAACAGGCTGCACACACCTCCAGTACAAATACTCACACAGACACGGGCTACATGGATCTGTCCACAATCGAATCATATACATAGCATATTTGATATATGCTGATTCTTTAAATACAAAATATATCATCCACAACCTAAGCCCAGACAGTGTGCCTGCAGACACCTACAGCCTCAGCTGCTTTAAATTATAAAAAGCTACAGTATTTAATGTCAACCTGCCCACAACGGGTCCGGAGCGACCCGCAGAAAAAAACAATCGCTACTTTTGCTGAATGAATTGAATATGATAAGAAACAGTTTTAGCTGCCATGACACATTTCTTCATATAACGGGAGTACAATGATTCGGGGATTTGCAGGTAAAAACTGATTTGTAACTCATGAAAGTCAACTAAAGTCCGCAGAATAAACTGTCAAACAGAAGAAGAAGGGAACTCACCGGAGAGGTTCTCCAGCCGGGATGTTGGTCTGCTGCTGTCTCAGAACATCGTCATGGTAAAACTACACATGCGTTACAGGGGAGAGAGGAGTGAAATGCCCGCGGCCATAAACACAAACAAACACTCTTCCAAAGCAAATGCAAAATGCCCTCTCTGGAATCTGCCAGCCGTTCATAGCAGTAATAATGGTTTTATGTTGCGTCTTTACGCACTTCGTTTCCATCTGGTTAAAGTTTTCGTCAATCGGAATCATTTGAAAACTTCGGTGGATGGGGACTTATTGAGACCCCTGATGTAAAAAAGTAGAGACAAAGACCAAGTATGTGTCTCCCCCCACCAACACCACATCTCTTGTGGAAAATTGGATGACTTTACCTACAACGGGTCCCACTTCTGCCCCCCCCCCCCCTCCCCGAAACGTGATGGACAGATTGCGTGAAAAGTCAAATTGCCTCAAGGAATGAATGCAAAGGAATTTCCCTGCATGAAGAACATATTTAACAAGCCTTTAAGCTGTCAGGAATGCTTTGTGGTCTGCTGGCCAAAGGGAGAGAAATATGTTAATAATGTAGGCTACTGCCATACCAAATATGGCAATATTGTTACGTCTGAGCTCTGGTGCGCATCTGGAAAAGCTTAGCTCCTCTGAATAAAGGCACTGGAAAGCCAGAAATAGACGCTGTTAAACGTATTTCTGCCCACACCTTTAGACTCACAGAGAAAACCCTACAGCTATTTTAAACGTGGCCGCTGCAACATGCTATAAAAAGTGTATTTAACAAATTAACAAACAAATTGCTTCAATCAGCAAAGTATCACTGTCACAACAATGAAAAGTAGTCGAATAACCCTGCGGGGACACTGTATAACTGATACTGAAATAAGTTCATTTTTAACCGTATAATACTTCTACACCCTTAAGCAAATTATCTGGCATGTTTTATTATATTTTAAATCACAAGACAACAATAGTAAGCAGTTTTGTATAAGAACATGTTAACTGATTTACTGAAACCAGTAGGTTATAAAATATAAAATTCACTCTTTCACTCATTTTTTGTATAGAACGCACATAGACTCCACTAGTTCTAGAGGAAAACTCCACTGAACTTGAGTTGATAGATGTGAGAAGCGAGCAGAGGAAGAAAATGAAAGGGGGGGATGATAAACAAGAAGGGAAAAATGTGAGACGGAAAAGTGTGTTCAGATGGGATCCAGGGGGGAAAAATCCATTTGAGAAAGAAAGAAAAAAAGAGAAAGGTTTAGACAGGGTGGAGCTTAGGTCTTGGATGGAAAATGCGCCGAGAAACATTCCTGGCATAGTTTGGGAACAGTTCAGCAGGCAGCCCAGGAACGACGTCAGCTTCCCACTACGGTATAAAAGTCCGGAGGTGGCCGGACCAAAGCAGACTGCAACCGCTTTACCGAGAGCTTCTGCTACTCTAAAGGAGCCTCTAACACCAGAGACTACCAGCAAACAAATCAAGAGAGACAGACGACTGAGTGAGGGAATACCTAAGGACTCCTCCGAAGACAGACTATAACTACTTTTCATAAAACCTGGAACAGGATTCTTCTTGAACACGCAGAAGAACATTTATCCAAGATGCTGATGCTTACTGTTGTCGTTACCTTCCTCGGAAGCCTCAACTTGGTGAGTTATTGGTCTTTCAATCTGAAAGAGAAACGTGTCAGCGGTTATATTTTTCTATATTAAGTATAAGGAGAGGCAAATACGCACGTTTCTTTTAACGGGATGGAATGAGGAGAGCTTTTCTATAGTTTTGTGACATCCTGGGTAGCATGACTTCTAAAGTGTCATTCTTTAATAGGATGTTGTTGTTTTTTTTGTTGGCTGTACAGGCCCTATGCTCGTCCTCCTGCCCCTCCGTGTGTGAGTGTTCGCTGGAGATGCCCAAATGCGCAACCGGAGTGAGCGTCGTTCTGGATGGCTGCGGCTGCTGCAAAGTTTGCGCCAGGCAGCTGAACGAGGACTGCAGCCTGACCGAGCCTTGTGACCACACTAAAGGGCTGGAGTGTAATTTTGGGGCCAGTTTTGCTGCTGCTACTACTCGTGGCATCTGCCGAGGTATGTATAAAGACCATCCAGCTCCAGATGTGCACGCATTTGAATTAGTTTGAGGTAGTTTATTTTATATAAGGGGGGTTTGATTCAGGAGTATGGGAGCCCATGTGATTTCAACACTGTGGAATGCAGATAGAATGAGACTTAAACCAAACCTCAAAGTACAGACAGACCACTATGGGTGGACAGAGACTCCTCGGGCAGCCGGAAGAATTTCACAGTTTAGCTGATCCTTACCTGGCAGCCATGTGATGTCTTCAGCAGACTCTCTAAGCGGAGCAGGAAAGAATAACATTCCTTTCCTCCTGTTTTTCTCCCGCTGCAGCCAAGTCAGAGGGCAGGCCATGCGAGTACAACAGCAGGATCTACCAGAACGGAGAGAGCTTCCAGCCCAACTGTAAACACCAGTGCACATGCATCGATGGGGCAGTGGGATGTGTCCCGCTGTGCCCGCAGGAGCTCTCCCTGCCAAACCTGGGCTGTGCCAACCCCAGACTGGTCAAAGTAGCAGGCCAGTGCTGCGAAGAGTGGGTGTGTGATGACGGCAAGCAGACAGACATCCTAGAGAAGATCTTTGGCAAAGACATGTTGACTGATGAGTTGGAACAAGACCTCACCAACAAGAACGAGCTCATTGCTATTGTCAAGGAAGGACTCAAGTCTCTACCTGGTAAGAAAGCTGTCTTTCTTTAAAATAATTTGGGAGGGGGGTTATATTCATAGAAGATCTTTATTTTTATTTTTTTTGAGGATTGTACGATGCTAATGTTTATTATTACTTCTTTTTATTGCAGCATTCAGAACACAGACTGAAGTCCACATATTTGACAGCCAGAAGTGCATTGTCCAAACCACACCCTGGTCCCAGTGTTCCAGGAGCTGTGGAACAGGCATCTCCACCAGAGTCACCAACAACAACAGCGAGTGCAAGCTGGTCAAAGAAACAAGAATCTGTGAAGTGCGGCCATGCACCCAGTCACCTTACTCCAGTCTGAAGGTAAGCTTGAGCTACCACGACTGAATATGATGGAAGCATGCATGACACAGAACATGCATCACTTTTTTGTCTGAGTGCACGACTAATCTCCATCTCCTTCTTGCTTGTTGCCCTGCAGAAAGGAAAGAAGTGCAGCAGAACCAAGAAGTCCAGCCAGCCAGTGAAGTTCACCTACGCCGGCTGCTCCAGCCTGAAGAAGTACAGGCCCAAGTACTGCGGAGCCTGTGTTGATGGCCGCTGCTGCACCCCCCATGACACCAGAACCATCCGTGTCAAGTTCCGTTGCGAGGATGGCGAGACCTTCAACAAGAACATCATGATGATTGAGTCCTGCAAGTGCACCTACAACTGTCCCCATGCCAACGAAGCCTCCTACCCCTTCTACCGCCTCTCCAACGACATCCACAAGTTCAGAGACTGATTGGTGAGGAACGTCCAAACCCCTCAACAAAACAAAGACATCAACAGCAGTACTGGCAGCCAATGGCTGTCCAGATGAATGCAGGGGTGTAAATAGACTACCAATCAACTACCAGCTTCTTGTTGTAACTAGATTCCCAAGGAATTGCGGGCTTACATCATGAGGACTCAATGAAGTGCACTGTTTGCTGTGACTACATCAGCATTCTTAATTAAGAACTGCTTCATATTAATGGAGCATCAGAAGTAGCTTCGTTATGGAGCAAGATGTAATTAATATTTGTACATTTATGTTAGTCGCTGATATCAATTCACTGTGTATATTTTGATCCTTAACATCAGACATGACACAGACTGTAGACTTGTGTGTGTATATGTAGATATGCACATGCGCAACTTCAATTAGCATACCATCCTGTATCTTAAGAACAAAACACCGAATGTAACCTCTGGACTTGTTTAACAAGTGTGTGGTTTCATTCCTTCCTGACGTGGGCATTATTGTTCATGTTTTGTGGCAGCTATTGAACTCCCTTCATGAAAAAGACAAAGCGAAACATGTCAAAGGATGAATGAATGTTTATATTATTGTTATTAATATTATTTATCAAAAAATGTAGCTACTTTATTTGGATATTATGTGTCATACTGGAATAAATTGTAAAATGATTTAATTTTATATGCTACAAAATAAAACGGATTTATTTATGAAATATGACACTGCCTGAGTACAGTCTGTTCAAACTACATTGCAAGACGGTACAGTTCTCACATGCAATGGGCTGAGGTGTGTGTGTGTGTGGGTGGGGGTGTAGATGTCACTATAAAGTCACTATTTCCAGATAAAATCCTCCTGTTATATCATTCTGTAGATTTTCAGCACACACTTAGTAGGATCAGTCTGTTCTTATATAACACAACCTTGGAGGCTCTCTCTCCTGACTTTCTCTCTCTCCATGTGCTTTGGAATGCCATTCTGCATCAAGCTAGCTTGCCTTCATTTGATCTGGCTAAGCCATACACTTGACTGATTCTGAGGGGGGTGGGGGGGGGGGGGGGGGTTGGAGAGAATAAGTTCAGGAGTCGCAATCAGTATGGGCGT
>JAVQJL010034561.1:0-41350 GCA_036024295.1 Nannoperca obscura
CACACACACCCACACCCACACACACACACACACACACACACACACACACACACACACAGGTTATGTTAGCAATGAGTTATGGGCAATATGTGTTATGTGACCTGGATTTCAGTAGCTAGCGTGAAAGCTGCAGCGAGAGCTCACGCGAGCACAGAACATGCTGCAGGGATGCCATACTCCTTGAGCACACACAAGACACACAAAATGACTACAGACACACACACAGATAAACCGACACAGACACACACACACACACACACACACACGCTCTGTCAAATGCGTCTAATGAAAAGTGCAGAAATGACTTGTTTTGTCTGATTTGGCCCAGGCTGATGTTGCTGTGTGATCTCCTGACCCACATTGCTCTTCACAGTTTCATTTTTCTAACCCTCTGAAGATCCCATAGTTACTCACTCGCTTAGTATCATATAATGAGATTAACTTAACTCTGTCAAGCTGGCACACACAAACACTGATATGCAAACACACACACACACACACACACACGTCTCCCTATCTTTCTCTTGCTTTCTGTCTGTCTCTTACCTTTCCTGTCTCTCTGCAGTGTCCCTTATCTGTGGAAAATGAAGCAGAGATCCCCCCTTGGGGTGGGATGAGTGTTGGTTGCCAAATCCTAAAGGATGATGAAGTATGAAAGGTGTTTTACACCCCAGTGCTGAATGGGTGCTGTAGGGCAGAGAAGGCACAAACAGAGTTAAAGCTTGTCATCTATTTCTCCCCATCCAATTTACTAAGACTGGTGGTAAAAGAAACAACAACTCAAGGGGTAGGATGCTCTTTTAGAGGTCTACAACCCAGGTTTGGAGTTCATTTTACGCTGTTAAAATACAAATACAATATTGGATGAATTGAGAGAAAACAATATGTGTTGAATGACAATTTAACTTTATTTTAACATGTTCTCCTTTTAAAGTTATTTGCAGCGATGCCAGGTCTGAAAATGTTGACAAATGTATCATCTATGAAGTGAATGATTTCACATAACTTCAGAAAAGGAAATGTACTTGTTTGACTCTCTTTCTTTCAGATTCCTGAATCCTTTACATTGTATAATACAATATTTATTTTGGCCCTCAATAATACTTTGCAGGGTTTACCAAAAATATACATCATTTTTGACTTGCACAGCTGCACATGAGCAAATCTATAACCTGGTTTCTGTAGCAAGTCCAATAAAGCTCACTATAACACTTTGGTTTTAAGATGAAGTGACTTGCCCGGCACTGCTGGCTGCAGCTGCTCCTTTTGCATCTAATATACTCTGATCTAACAGGTCAGATCATACAAATACCTCCTCAGTGTTCCCCAATCCTATTCTGACAGATGGAGGTCTGCCAGACATAGATATAAAACTTCCAGACCTGATCCAAGGTCAGTGAGTAGAGCTGCAGGTGCTGCGTGATACTGTAGCTCGTGTTGGATAGAGCCATGCTGAATATATAGGTCAATGTGCCCACAGTGTGCGCTCTCTCTCTCTCTCTCTCTCTCTCTCTCTCTCTCTCTCTCTCTCTCTCTCTCTCTCTCTCTATGCTCTATCTACATCTCTCTCACCCTCTGGCCTCACTCTGCCTGTTTGCTAATATGTGAAGTCAGATGAAGAGGTCTCCTCTGGCTCTCCTCCTAAATCATGCAAAGCAGCTTCAGCCATCTGAGGGCTTTACAGGAAGGCAGCTTCACACACTTTACGTGTGTGTGTGTGTGTGTGTGTGTGTGAAAGTGTGTTAAAATGATCAAGTGCAGGTTAAGACTGCAGCAATTTTCCTGGAAGAGAGAAGCACAAAACTATTGCCATATAGTTTATTCCTTTGTACTAGACTTCCATCATTGTCCAACACTACTACCAAATTGCATGGCAAGCCAACCAATAGTTGTGGAGACATTTCACTTTAAACCACAAATGTCACCCTGTCTAGTAGTTTATTTCCATGAAAATGGGCGCAGAGTTTGTTTTAGGTCTTTCCTGCTGTAAATTTTCACTCAGGTATAAAATGTGTATTAATCCACAGCTGAAAATAGTCCTTTACAAATGCAGTATTTACTCTTGTTTGAGTAAAGTTTCAAACTACAATGTCCAGCCATTTTAGGAAATTACCTGAAATTACATGAAAGAATATTTGTGACCCATTTTCAGTAATGTATGACCTTGGGGTTGACAGACAGAGTAGCGAGGTCAAACACTATTTAGAGACAGACTGAGAATAACATCAGCCTTATCTATTAAGTAGCTGCCTCTCCCACACTTCATGTCCAGGTGTCAGATATTCTACTGAAGACAAATCAGAGTTGGCTAACCGTGCTCTACTTCTACATTACTCTATTCTGTCTCTTTCTCTCTCTCTCTGTCTGTCAGTCCACTTATGTCTCTCTCTCCCGCTCAGTTTTTTTCTCTCACTAATTCCAATTTTTTTCGGTTCCTCTCTCCAATAATGAATTATTGAATATGAGTTTTCCCATTTTAGACTCTCTGTGTTGTAAAATGTATTTTGTGTATGTGTGTGAGAGTGTGTGCTTGAAATACAGTACAGTTTGTGTGTGCATGTGTCCTTTGTATGTGTGCGAGTGCACCAAGAATCCATGCACAGAATGTGTGTTAAAACCATCCAGAGGGCAATGGATGGAAAAGACGAAGACTTTTTTTCTTCCACTTCAGCTGCATTTTATTTCAGTCACTGACATACTTTCTCACTTCATAGCGTCTCCTCTCTCTGAATCATCTGCATCTGGGTTGTCCCAAGTGGTCTTTGCTTTATCTGCTGTTTAAGGCCTTTATATTTGAAAGCAGCTTTGGCATTAGAAGCAATTGTAAAACCCAGGGATTTATTTGCTTTAATCTTATAGTGGTAATGTCCAGGTTTTTTACCCAGAGAGACCACCACTGGAGAGAGGTCTTTCTTTAAAGGGGCACTTCACAGCCTGTAAAAACAGTTGTTTAATGACTTATGTGACTCTGGAGGGAGCTTTCTAAAGTCTGATGATGTTATAAATAAACATTGATAACAGAAAGCCTATGTTACAAACTCTGGGCACAAAGTTTGAAAGAGATTCTATTGAATTGGATTATGTAGAAATATAGGATCCAGTGTTTTTCATTCAAGGCACTAAAAGTCAGAAAAACTTGACATCTGCTGGCTGATTTTGGCTCTTGTAAATCCCCCAACCTTCAACTGTATATTAGGAAGTAATAAAAAAAAAACTCCCTGAAGTTATATCTGTTATTTCAAGGCCCAATCATCAAAGTGTCCTTCCTCCCTTCAACACATGTGCCGGTGTGGTGTGTGTGTGTGTTGTGTGTTGTGTGTGAAGCCTTATCTTCTGTTGCACTATAATTTACCCTGGATTGCAAAGGCATGCTTGACTTTCTGATTAAAATAGCTCTCAGAAATCCTTCAATTAGAGGCAAGGGTCTCAGATTGAGCCATTTAGGCGTTAAGTGAGTCTGTGTGAGTGAGCACACAGGGATCCATGCATATTAAATAGACAGAAAGAGAGATCGATCAGAAAGAAAACAAGCCAAAGGTTACAGGAAGCAGCAATAAATGTAAAAAGAGGAAAAATGGAAGAATAAAAAACGAAGCAGAAATGTGGGAAATACAAGACAGAAGATAGAGGGGAAAAGTAATGAAGAGTGGGATGATGTGAGGGAGGGAGAAATCGAGAGTACAGAGAGAGAAAAGAGAGGTATACGACAGAGGGGGAAGGGATAAATGAGGAGTGACATACAAAGGGAAAGCGAGATGAGAGAGACAGAGAAGTGATGTTTGAGACTTGAAGGCATGCACAGAGTGAGAGTGGGAGAGAGAGATTTAATAGGATGAGAAAGTAAAGAAATAGGAGAGAGAGAAAAGCCTTATCTAAAACTAATTGACTTTGATATGATTTGGGGGACTTTCCATCTTTCTGTTCTCACAGATACAGAGATACACCCCGGTCTAGTTGTAAAACAGTCAATATGAAGCATGTGTACAGCTGTCCGAGCCATGACAGGCATGTTAATGCATCTCATCACTCGGACAAGCGTGTCTCCCATACACACCACACACACACACACACACACACACACACACACACACTGAAAACTACATAACCATACATTGCACATGTTAACACAAAGATAAGATACAAAAGTAGCCAGTGACCTTGACACAGCATTAAAGATAGATGAATTTAACCTGCATGATTTATGGCTACTTAGGGGCAATGAACATAACGTTCACATGTCATCAACATTTAAGCAAACCCGTTAGTAAACAGTTGCTTATATACACATCCAGCAGATATGGAGCAACATTATCATTCATCTGGAGTCATGTTTGTACCACCCCAACAAAGTCCAATATTCACTCTCTTTTGAGCTCTGTTTTGGTCTCGATCCACTCAAATATTTGTCTCTTTAGCTGCTAAATGCTCCTTTATATTGACCAGTTAGTCTTTAACCGTGTCTCTCTGCTGTTGCTGAGCAGGTAGTGTACAGAGGGTTTTTAGAGCTTTTTCAATGAAACAGCTGCCTGCTGCAGCTGGAAACAGAGTTTATGAGAAAGCAGTAAAGCTGCGGGCCATCAAACCAAAACAATACGCTGAAAAATGCTCTGTAGAGATGAGGGGAACAATAAAGCGACTTAAAGCAGTTACAATGCTTTTTTAGGCCGATGCCAATATTAATATTTGAAAAAAAAAAGAACAAAATATCAACTGATATTTATTTTTTGATGACTAGATAAGATGAACTCATATTTCTGCAAAGGACTTCTCAAATTTGGTGGTTGAATGATAAACTTTGTTAAAAATTGAACTATTACAAGTAAGATCTTAAAGGAAACTTGAATTCAGAAGGACTAGTTTTATTGTTGCTCCACTGCAACTTCTCTTTTATATGTTCGCTATCAGTACTGGCCACTGAGACTTTATGCTGGCATATGTGTAATTGTGCCTGGATAACAACATGTCAGCAGCTTGACTGAGTACTAAGTGTCAAGTGAGTCAAGTGGACGGGGTCATAGTGACGATGGTGAGCTTTTAGCCAGTGAACCCTGCAAGAGTTATACTCTCTCTAATGGGGGACGAGGGATAATTGGGTCATTTCATCACAGATGAGCGAGTGGGGAAAGGTTAGTGAAATGATGGGTTAGACCCTCATCAGCATTTACCAACAGAGTATCTACAAGAGGTCTGTACTAACATGAAAAATTGAAAAGAGGAGGGATGCACAGGCTACAGCATATAGCACACAGGTTTCTATTTGTCGACCATAAACAACATTTTACTTGCAGACATGTTGGCAAGTGATGATACTGCCGTGAGTTTGCTTGTTGTTCGTCTGCATGCAACAGCTCTGTGCAGTCGAAGACACTGTTACTGGAGTGAAATAGATTTATTTAAGAACAAGATGTCTGAATGCCCCTCTGCCACTCTCAACAGACTTGCATCTGTTACAGCAACACACACACACACACACACACACACACACACACACACACACACACACACACACAAACAGAGTGGAGGCCGGCTGTGAGTCTAAGCTGCATAAACATATTAACAACCCAGTATTGTAAAGGCAGTGGTTTCTATAATCAGACACATTGACTTTGCTGGAATGAATGAACGACCTTTATGCTGAAACAGAATAACAATTATCTTCCGTCCCGGTGTGTGTGTGTGTGTGTGTGTGGACTGTGTGCGAGAAAGAAAGAAAGACGGGGATTGTCGTAGCAACAGGATGTGTGTGCCTGACATGAATACACAGCGAGCTGCTTTCACCTGTCAGGTCCTGCCAGATCAGATCTGTTGCTCTCTCTCTTCTCTGCTTCTGTCCTTTTTCTTCTTCCTCTCCCATGGCCCGGGTTCGTCTTGTCCCGTGCTCTCCAGTTTCCATGGCGATGGATGACATAGTATGACATAGAGATCAGGGTCTGGCTAGATGAAGAGCCATGAAGCTCTGTGTTCTCGGCATGTGGATGTCCGTCATGTTACATCAAAATTAGCCTTTTAGTGCTAAAAATGAAAAGACCTTGCAATGTTGCATCTTTTTTTTGAAGACGTAACACCAGCATAACACATGATGCAATGCAGTCCATCTTCATGCAACACAAGACAGCACATCACTCAGTTTCAGTGATTATGATATATTACAAGGAAACATCATTTTAACACTTAAACACTTAAATGCTGTTAATGGATAGTTATATAGTAATAGTAGTAGTATAGTAATATAATAATTGATATTACTCTCAGGCCGGTAAATGTGTCTCCAGCCAGCAGACGGTAAGCTTAGCTTATCATAAAGACTGGAAACAGGGGGAAACAGCTAGCCTCTTTCTGAAGGTACTAAAAACTAGGACCTCTAAACCTCACCAATTAAGTTGATTGAGTTGCGGTTTTGTGATGGCTAGTTAAGAAATAGTCTAGGGTATGACTGCAGCAAGTTCAGGTGTTTCCTCAGGATTATTGAAAGCCATGGTAGGAAATGTAGGAAATCACTAACTGATGTGGAAATAGATGTTGCAGTCTGAGGTAAATGCTGGTATGAAAATAAACAAGTACATTACAATATTTTACTACAATAAAACTCACGTAACTCAACACATTTAAGGGGATGATTAGTGACAGTCTGTATGTCTTGTTGTTCCAGGTGTTGTATTTGCAGCAGGCGGAGGTTACCAGGGAGAAGGTGTACGCTATGCACCAGTCCAGCATCGAGGGGGTGGAGGACATGTCAGCACTGGCTGAGCTGCACGAGGCCGCCATCATGCACAACCTGTACCAGCGCTACCAGAAGGATAACATCTACGTAAGTGCATTCAGACAGACATGTGTCCGAGTGTTTGTAAGTATGTGTGAGAGTGAGTATGTATGTGGTCAAGCGTGTGGTTACATTATGTCCTGTCTTTATGTACTGATGTGCCCCCCCTCTGCTTTTCCAGTAATCTTTGCATGCACGAGGCATTTAGTGGGAAACATAAATCATCATGTCGGCCATTCCAGAGTAGGAATGGCTACTCTGCCACTAACAACAACAATGGCTAAAAATGGCCACAGCACATATACCTTACTCAAAATAGGCAATCATTCCAATTAACTTTGGGTTGGCTTTATGATCTGATAATGCAGTTTAGACCATTTTTAAAACTCTCCTGTTCGCTGACAATTGACACTTTCAATGCACATGCTTGCAGTGCAGACATAAACTGCATGACAACACACCAAAATGACTAGAAACATTAACACACACCTACATGCATGATTCTTGTTTTGTGTACATGCATGAACCCACACATATATAATAAATCTGATACAGTGTTGCATCAGAATGCCCTGCTGTCATTTCAGATCCCATCATTGACTTAACAACCTCAAGAGATATCAATTTCTATAGTAATTACGGATACAGATAGTTTATCTGTATCTGTCAGTAATGAACGGATGCATTAGCTGATGTCCATAAAACTCCATTACCCACCTTGCCTTGGGGGTTTCATCTCACCCAAGATAATTGAATGGACAATAGTCTCTGTTTGTGGTTATAAAAAGGATATTGAGATCAATTAATTATGACTAAAGCCAAATGCTAGTGCATTTTGATTATATTTATGGTAAGTTGAATGTCTATAAACCTGAAAGATTACAGACAATGGACCAATAACAGCCTCCCTCTGTGTGACCTAATCTAGATGATGAAATATTGTCCATACAGGGATTTCCCTTAAGCTGATCATAAGAATTTACCCTGTGCGGGTCAGGTTTCTGTGTCAATGTGTGTTCATGCATTTATGTATATATGTGTCCTTCAGCACAGTTTTAAATGTGTGTAGAACACAAAGTGCAAAGACGGGGTAATTTGACACGCTGGCAGGCATGCTGACCTGAAGTTTTTTGTTTTGTTTCTGGTGCAGAAGGATAAAAAGCAAGGTGACTGTTTCAGCACAAACAGTTCAAAATGGAAATCTAACTTCCCTCCTCCATCGTTACACTGATTTGAACCCGGCTTTCTAATAAAACTCTGGTGATTTGTCACTCCCGCTGTTAGATCTCCACCCTGCTGTGTTCCCTTATCCTCCAGTCTATATTAATATCAACACAAGGCTGCTTTAAATGTACTGTGTGTGTTCCTGAGAGTTTTTTGTTGTTAATATGCATCAGTGCTTCTAAGTGTGTCGATGCATGGGTATATATGTAGATTTAAAACAAACAGAAGTGGAGAAACACTGCGAACAAAAGAAAAGGAAAGAAGCAGATGAACAAAAAAATTAAAATAATCCCTTCTTGACTGTTTTTCAGACTAATATTGGCAGTATCCTGGCAGCCGTCAACCCCTACAAGCAGATCCCAGGTATGTATGACCCAGAGAGGGTGGACCTGTACTCCAAGCACCATCTAGGGGAGCTCCCTCCGCACATCTTTGCCGTGGCCAATGAATGCTACCGCTGCATCTGGAAACGCCATGACAGTCAGTGTGTTCTCATCAGGTGAGTTTCAACCATGGAGGAAGCTATTTTGATGATAAAACATACAGATTTACCTCTAATTCATGCTTGATCCATCTGTTAGTCTCTCCCAAGCCATCAGTCCATCCAACAATTTCTTAAATCCTGTATTACAGGGGCACTGCGGCATCTCTCTGCATGCATTAGGCTTGAGGGTACTTCCGTTTTTAGAAACAATTTCCACTGTCCTACTTACCTTTTTATATCTCTGACCACAGTCTGTCTTATTCACTGCTTGTCAAGAGTTAGTTGAGAATATTGTTACTCTTACATCTGTAAACATAAATCTACACGCAGCAGACAGATAGTTTAGCTTAGCATAAAAACAAGGGAAAGCAGCTAGCATGGCAAATTTAGTTTAAAATGTTGTTTTTATACGTTTAAACCAAAATATAATGTGTTAATTAGTGGAACTAATGGCTAGGCTAGCTGTTTACAGTCTTTATGCTATGCTAAGCTAAATTAAGCATCTGCTGGCTTTAGCTTCATATATACTGTTAAGACATAAGAGTGGTATCTCATCTAACTTTTAGTGAGAAAGGGAAGAGTTTCCCAAAATGGCGAACTATTCCTTTATGAGGTTGATGAGGTTACCCTTTAGCTGCACACAGCTCTTGGATTTATGGCTGGTCTAATGTATTTCAGATGCATTTAATGTTTACATGTGCTCACGACCAACAACCAAGGCAGATGAATATAAGGTTACAGATACCTTGTCATGGACTAAAGGGTTGGTCAAGAGGAAATATTTACCTGAATGTGACACCAGATGGAAACTCAGGAAACATCCTTGTGAGACTAGAATATCCTCAGCAATGCTCGTGGTTATCTAACTCAATCAATAGTACAAATATTCTTTGTCTGCCTTGCATCATGAATATCAGAGCACTTGAATATGTTATATCTCCATACTCTGTATGGACAGCAATGACAGCAATTATATACATCCAATGGAAATCAAGTTGAAGGTTTAAGGAATTACATTAGCATTTTAGATATATATTGATTTCAGTGGGCGTTTGGGGAGAGAGACTAAGCAAAGATCAAGTTCAAAGAGTCAATCCTAAATGACAAGTTTTGTCAGACGAAGAAGGATTATAGGATGAAACAGAGGTTGCATCACCACCAATAAAAATAAACCCACTGGGGGAAGTCGGTTGACAGCCTCCTGATCTGCTTAGCTAACTCGATCTGTTAGTCAGACATCTCATCATGCTTTCAGTTATGCTCAGGCTTTGTTATCCTGATTGAGATAGACTGGGAGCTAATGCAATATCTCTGAACCTGTCCAACCTCAGTATCAATTAAACATCCAGACCAGTTTGAGATATGGGAATGTTAGAGAAGGTCACAGTGTATTTAATTAAATTGGGGTCAATGTTTGTGTGTGTGTGTGCGTGTGTGTGTGTGTGTGTGTGTGTGTGTGTGTGTGTGTGTACTCTAGTGGTGAATCTGGAGCAGGGAAGACGGAGAGCACTAAACTGTTGCTTCAGTTCCTGTCGATGATGAGCCAGAACTCAGCTGGGACTCCTCCTTCAGAGAAAAGTACACGAGTGGAACAGGCCATCGTACAGAGCAGGTACAGATGAGCGAAATGACGAAGAAAACCTTTCCTGTTCCTTTACTATCACTGCCAGAGCTGCATTTTAAGTCTTTTGGACACATCAGAGTCAAGTTAAGTTTCATCAAGGACTTAGAAGTTTTACAATAGCAAGTCTCAAGAAAAAATAATCTAAGTAAAGTCATGGGTTTTCTGAATGCTGACAAAGGCTTGTTATCTCATGTAATCGATTATTTGTAAAATAGTTAATAGATACTTGTTATGCCAAATTAACAATCCAAAACAGAAAAAAGCTGCAACTCTTCACAATTTTAAAGGATGGTACCATCAAATGTTTCACATTTTTGCTTAAAAAAGGACAAAAACAATTAATGGAAAAGTTGCTGATTAATCTTCTGTCGATCGACTAATTGACTTATGAACTAATCTTTGCAGCTCTAATGCTGACCATTACAATGACATGGAATTTGAACCTTTACAAATCCTAATATTAATCTAATATTAATAATGTGGAAGAATGTGGAAGTAATTAGGGATGTGTGTAATTAGTCGGTTTTCCAAAGATAAATCAAGGTCAGTTAAACAATCTTTTTGTAGAAACATGTAATGAACGTCTTCTGCAGCGCATGGTGGGTGTACTATGTGCAACACTGCATGCACAGATAAATGTAAATAATACAAAATGCACTAACTGCAGGTTGTTACTCTCTGTGCAGTCCGATCATGGAAGCGTTTGGTAACGCAAAGACTGTTTACAACAACAACTCCAGTCGCTTTGGGAAATTCATCCAGCTGCACTTCTCTGAAGGCGGCAACATCCAGGGAGGCTGTGTCATTGATTGTATCCTTATATCAAATATACCATCATTTGTGTGCTTTTATTATTGTATTATTATTGTATGTGATTTTATTGAATAAGAAGGTGTGCTAAAGGAGAATACTTGTGAAGAATTCAGGTATTTTTCCTTGACTCTCTACCTTTCAGATTTACTGGAAAAGGTAAAGTCCACGTCTGCAGCCAGGTCATATCAAGTCCAAATTCATTCAGTAATTTGTCAGTTTTGCATTATGAATCATAATGAAATGTTAACAGCGGCTTTGCTGCATTGATTTTTGCTGTAGAACCGAGTGGTACGACAAAACCCTGGAGAACGAAACTACCACATCTTCTACGCTTTGCTGGCGGGAGCCAACAAGGAGCATAAAAGTAAGGGAAAGCAGAAAAATTTTCAAATATCAATAGTGTCTTTTAAATAAAACACATGTGATTTCTCAAATGCTCTTTGAGTTTTTGGATTTAAGGTTTGACCAATATGTGTGTCTCTTCCAGTATCACACTGACATACATTTCTTCTGTCAGGCCTCTACTTCCTGGAGGACCCTCCCGAATCTTTCCACTACCTCAGCCAATCAGGATGTCTGAAGGACAAGAGTCTGAATGACAAAGAACTGTTTAACAGTGTTATGGTCAGTGTGTCTTTTGGCATTTTACAGTCTATGTCAAGTAGATTTCAGTTTTAAAAACATTTCTGGGAAACATTTCTATGCACTTGAAGTTATTGTTTGTTAGGTAGTAATAGACTTCCTGTGCATACACTAGCTGCACAAGACAATACCTGTTTATGCTCGTTAGTTAACTAGTTACAATGCTACCATGGTAATAATTGGCTGAAAAAATATTACCCTATATACTGATAGAATTGATGTCCCTAGCTTGCTGTGTCTTCTTCGGAGTTCTTTCTTGGGACAAACAGGGAATCCTCATATTGCGTCGTCTGGTTTAGATTATTTCTGCCTGCAGAGCAGCTCCACCTCAGACAGATGTTTGTACAGTTGGAATTCACAACACCATTTGTCAAACCTGTGTAAATTAGTCCACTGATGCAGAATCAGCAACCATACTATATTCCTTTTATCTTCTCAGTCAATTATATATTGATGACTAATCATTTGCTATTTTAAAAAGGTGTTATAAGCACCTCTTCTGTTGGTAGCACATAATCTTTTTTCCTGTGTTTTTCTCTGTGTAGGAGGCGCTGAAGGTGTTAGAGTTCTCAGAGGAGGAGATCAGAGACATGTTTAAGCTGCTGTCAGGAGTCTTACAGCTGGGAAACATCGAGTTCATGACTGCAGGAGGAGCCCAGATCACCACCAAGCAAGGTCTGTTCACATGTAAAGTGAGTTTAAGAAAAAACTTAGATAGATGTGTTGCAGAAGTGTAACACATCTTTGTTCATCTTTCAGTGGCCAGTAATGCCAGTGAGCTGTTGGGTCTGGATGCCTTCCAGCTGTCTGAAGTCCTGACTCAGCGCTCCATAATCCTCAGAGGAGAAGAAATCTGCTCCCCACTTACTATAGAGCAGGTTAGCACACACACACACACACACACACACACACACACACATGTTTACTTAGATCACTGTTGGGGACATTACATAGACTTAATTAATTAATTAATTAATGTCCTGAAGACTTACCCTAACTCTAACCATAACCATTACTTGCCTAACCATAACACTTACCTTACCTAACCTTAACGACTGAGCTGTCCCCAATCAACTGGTCTTCAGTTGGAAATGTGTCCCGTAAGTTAGCTTAAGTCAGAAACACACATCGCTGTCTCTTCACGAAACACTCACACACCTATCCCAACACTCCTTCGGGTTTCCTTCTCGTCGCTACAGGCCGTGGATTCCCGAGACTCCGTTGCCATGGCGTTATATTCCCAGTGTTTCTCTTGGATCATCCTCAAGATCAATCAGAAGATCAAGGGGAAGGAAAACTTTAAATCTATTGGCATCCTTGACATCTTCGGCTTTGAGAACTTTGAGGTCAGAACTTTGAACTGTTTTGCTAGAACCTGTTTTATTTTTCTCTAAGTACCAGAAGACCTGATGAAGATCTGTTTATAAGATATGTGTTTTTGCCTCCAGGTGAATCGGTTTGAGCAGTTTAACATCAACTACGCCAATGAGAAACTTCAGGAGTACTTCAACAAGCATATCTTCTCCCTGGAGCAGCTAGAGTACAACAGGTGCACTTCTACATACAGTATTTCTATACAAACCTGTATAACAAAGACTTGTATTAACAAGTAGTAACATATTACTAGTTAGGTAGTAAGTTAGTGAGAAAATACAACTGAAATACAACTATTGCTTTTGACTGAGTTCTGTTTTTATGTATTTAAATGTATTTATAATTTTTTTAACCAGTGTTTTGTGTTGTGCAGGTTGTGTAAGTTAAATAAACACTGTACACCAGTTGTCCATGTATTATTGTTTGTGTTTACTCTCCACAGGGAAGGTGTCCAATGGGACGCCATAGACTGGATGGACAATGCAGAGTGTCTTGACCTTATAGAGAAGGTAGGAAATAAACAAGTGTTTAGAGTTCGAATAATGTCCGTTAGAGTTAGTTCACTTCAACACAACGATTTATTTAAGCACCAAACCTTTCTCAGTCAGAGTTGAGTTGAAGTGAGTTAAAATAAAAGCTACTTCTCTGTCAGTTAGGGGCTGTGTTGGATGCTTGCCCTCAGATGCTCTCTGGAAACTGATCTAACAATATTGGACTGATTTCTTAGAAAGTGGTGCTGATTTCATAACGCTGGTACAATAACATGATTTTTCCCCCCCTCCTCTCTCTTTTAGAAACTGGGCTTGTTGGCACTTGTGAATGAAGAAAGCCGATTCCCCAAAGGAACTGACTTCACTCTGCTGGAGAAGCTGCACAGCAGACATTCGGTGGGATATTTACAGTACACTCACAAACTGCATGCATTAGTCAAACTTTTTAACAAAACGTCAAAAAAATATTTAACATCACAATATATTGTGCTAAATATTATATTTGTGCTATTTCCTTTTTTTCTGCAGACAAATCCGTACTATGTCAAACCCAGACTTGCTGACCATCAGTTCGGTATCAAACATTATGCCGGGGAGGTGAGTTATACAAAACAGAGCCATTTCCTGTCAACATAATGTTCCTTTTGTTATTGTGTGAAGTCTGGGGAATTTATGATGAACCTGTCTGCCTTTGTCAGGTCCTGTATGATGTTAAAGGGATCCTGGAGAAGAACAGAGACACCTTCAGAGACGACATCCTAAACATGCTCAAGGACAGCAGGCAAGACATTTAGATGCACTAAATGAATAGTTTATGGGGACTGTAGTAAGTTTGAAAGGTAAAACCACCTCAAGTTTAACCTGCCATTTGAGCTGATATAAATCTTTGATGCAAATTCATTTTATTTATGTTAAAGACCGTAGCATGGTTTAGGTGAAAACCATAATCCAATCCATATCGTCAACTTTCCAGAGACTGAAAATATATAGAATTGTGTTTCTGACAATGTCTGATGGGCTTTTAAAAGAGTATCAAGAACCGGATTTTTTTTTTTACATGATCCTCATCAGTATTTTCACTGACAGGACTTGGTGTGTAATCCATTATGTTTCTGCTGCCTCTCAGGCTGGATTTCATATATGACTTGTTCGAGAAGGTCGGCAGCAGGAACAACGAGGAGAAGATGGGAACGGCTAGACGCAAACCTACTGTGAGCTCCCAGTTCAGGGTGAGTGATACAAGCACTTATAACTCTATATATAACTATAACAAGCAACTCATAACAAAGGGGTGTAAAAATCTGTGCCACAGGGAGCTGAGAGAATAGGGTAGAAGGATGTGCTTAGTCTTAACAATGTCAGAAATGAGTCAAAATGCCCATCATGTTTTTCCAGGGCAAGATATTTACTGTATAATGATATAAAACAGAGAAATGCAGAAAATTCTCACATTTTAAGAACCTGGAAATATATAAATATGAATGAATAATATAATGAATATACACATTTTAACTATCAACTACTTAGGTTTCTTTCTCTCAACTAATAGATTAATTGACTAATTGTTAAAAACCCTACTGAGACATATAAGAGCTAAAGATGTTCTTTTTTAATCAACTATTTTTCAGGTGTTTTCCTTTCGTACATCTAAGGGGTTACTATGTTTGTTTTGTTCACTCCCATGCGAAAGAAATGCAAAAATATGTTTTATTTTCTTTCTCTGTCTCCTCAGGACTCCCTCCATGCTCTCATGGCCACTCTGAGTGTATCCAACCCTTTCTTCATTCGTTGCATTAAACCCAACATGGAGAAGGTCAGTTTGTTTCTGTCTCACACCTCATCAGCTTGTTTGGACCTGACTATCACCCCTTATTAAGTATCAGTTATCATGTTAATATTCTTTCTCATTTTACTTGTAGAATCCAAATGTGTTTGACCCAGAGGTCGTCCTAAACCAATTGAGGTATTCTGGGATGTTGGAGACTGTGAAGATACGTCGGGCTGGGTTCCCTGTCCGCAGGACTTTCAAAGATTTCTTCTCTCGGTAAGTATCTCTGTGTGTCTTTTACCCTTTAAGGTAGTATTGCTTTGAACTCTCTTTTGTTTGATGTTTCTTTCGTTCTTTCTTTCTTGTCTGCCTGCAAGGTATAAAATAATTCTGAAAGAGAAAGTACCAGCAGCAGCAGCAGACGATAAAAAGAGAAGTACAGACCTTCTAACCAAATATGACAAGACCAAGAAAGAGTGGCAGTTTGGCAAGACCAAGGTAAGATTTCCGACTCTAGAAAGCTATTGGGACAGATATGACAGAAGTTTTTAAGCACCACCACAAGTGCCAAGTCTTAGTAACCCTTCACCTTTTGTTCTGCAGGTGTTTATGAAAGAGTCTCTGGAGCAACGTTTGGAGAAAGACAGGGATGAAATCCGACGACAAGCTGCCATGATAATTCGAGCCCACCTTCTCACTTTCTCTGCCAAGTAAGACCCTCCTACTAGTAACTGAACTTTTACGCAATCACGTACTAGGTTGTACCACCGTACCACTATTCACTGTGTTTTTCCATTTTGCCCACAGGAAGCACTTCAAGTGCGTACGTGCCAGCGTCGTCACCCTCCAGAAACACTTCAGAAAGCACATCCAACGCAGACGGTTCGTGAAGCAGCGTAAGGCAGCGCTGGTGCTGCAGAGACACAGGCGAGGTCAGGTGGCACGCACTCGAGTTCGAAAGCTCAGAGAGGAGAAGAAGAAGAAGGAGGAACAACAGAAGAAGAAAGAGGAGGAGGAGAAGAAGAAGACAGCGGGTGCAGGGGAGAAGGAGGAAGGGAATGAAGGAGAAGAGAAAAAGGAAAAATCGTCGGAGGAAACGGATGCTTCAGTGCGTCAAGTTTAGATTTTTTCATTTTCTCAAAGGGGATATTAAAGTTTCATTCTTCTCACTTTGAGTTACGCAATAAAGCAAATGTTTGTACAATGACATTTGTAGCTTTAAGTTGTCCCTTTTCTCATGTCTTCCCAGGCCCGGCAGATGGAGGAGATCCTGCAGCTGGAGCGAGAGATTGAGCGCTTGCAGAAGAAAAGAGAGGACGAGGTGTCCCAGTTGTGCGAGTCCTCCAAGCAGGAGCTGCAGCTGCGCCGGGACGCTGAGCTCAAACGGATGAAGAAGGAGGCGTCTCGCAAGGCCACAGAGCTCATCGACCTCCTGAACTTTGGAGGCGTGGATCCTTCACTGGGTGCAGCCGCGGCCCAGCCTGCTGCAAAGGTGAAAGCTCCGAAAGCTGCAGGTGCAGCCAGAGGTGCCTCCAAAGAAGAGGAGGTAGACGAGGGCTTTCACGCTGAGGATGAGTGCATCCCTCTCCCTGACATCCCCCCTCCTGCTGAGTCAGACACTCCTATGGATCAGGAGATATTTGCTCACCTCCCGCCTCCCCCGCCTGCTTTTGCAGAGGGGACAGTGCCTCCTGCGCCACCTCCTCTGCCCGCGGACGGTGTGCCCGTTGCTGGAATTTCTCCCTCTCCTCTTCTCCTTCCACCTGGAGATGGCTCCGCTGTGACTCCACCTCCTCCTCCACCACCGCCTCCAGGAGAGAGGGAGAAGAAAGAGGGAGGCAAGGCAGAGCCGGAGAGGAAGCTGAGCATGGTGGAGAGCCTGGGTGACGGGGAGGAGCCGATCTACAGCATGCCGGCCGACACCGAGTCAGATTACGACCAGGAGGAGGAGGAGGGGTCCGTCACCGCTGGAGACGACAGCTCTGTATCGGGGAGCAACCGCGGGAGCACCACCGTGCCGGATGAGGAGCAACAGAGGAAGTCGACCTGCACCAATGCCAGCATCGAGTCCTACAGAGGCAGCTCCGACTCTGTGAGGACACACACTCACACGCATCCTCACACGCGTGCACGCAGATATGTATGAGCAGCTAAACACTGGAATGTTTTTCAGATTTTACTGTTAACAAATGTGATAATGTAATGTAGGCCAACTTATAATAATATGTTTCTCATTTGTTATTATATTTTTATTTCATTCATAACTAATTCATGTTATTGTATGATGTTGTAGTATGCAGACAGTGACGATGAACATGATGGCATGATGGACACTGATGAAGAAGTGACTAATGGCAGAGTCACCTTGTTTAATGGAAATGGACCACCATATTTCCACGGCTACCTCTACATGAAGGGTGGGTAAATATTATATTTTTTTGGCAGCCTCATTTTGAAATGAAACCATCTCCACCTTTTGAATTTTAAATGTATTTTCACTGCTCCTTCAGCTGGTCTGATGATCCCATGGAGGAGGCGCTGGTGTGTGTTGAAGGATGAAACCTTCATGTGGTTCCGGTCCAAACAGGAGTCTCTCAAGTCCGGCTGGCTCTACAAGAAGGGAGGAGGCCTCTCCACTCTCTCACGGAGGTTGTTGTAGTTGTTACTGAGTGTAGCCTGCATGCTAATTGAATGAAACTCTGTACCACGTCACTGTTGAAAGAGCTGTCTCTGATTTGAAAACCTCATAAAGTAGTTATGTAGTGTTACTGTCCATAAGAAGCTACAAACCTTCAAAATCCACATTCAATGCACATTCATGTAACTAAAAACACTGCCTTTCTTCTTAACTCTTAAATCAATGCAATGTTTGACTGGTTGATGCATGGCGGCTTGATTAAAAGAAAGACTGTCTTGTACTTTGAGGACAAGTGTGCGAATCAATCTTGGATGAAAAAGCCCCTGTGTCCTGTTGAGGTGTTCATATGTACGTCTAACCCAATGCTTTGAACCCTCTGCAGTGCTGGAAGACTTCAGCATCCTACTCAAGCTGATGTCCTGAGATTTTACTATTCAAGTCTTAAATAATCTAATTTAAAAATATAAAAAGCTAAAGTGTACGCCTCTGAGTAACTTTTTGAAAAACAGGACATTATTTGATGCCTGCACATAACACAAATATTCACAAAACAAAAGAAAAAAGACACAAGTTCAATCCAACATGGGACTTGCATGAAACATGACTCAGATTAAAAAGTGAATAAAACTTATTTCCAGGTTTTTAAAATAAAGTAACCAGATTACTATTACTATACAATCAAAAGGATTGTTCAGAAGCCTAAAGTACATTCAAAAAGCTTTTAAATTGTACTAAAATAGACTTTGTATATAGTTACTTCCACCCTTGTATGTATGGAGAGTATGTCAGAGGCATTCTATATCAAGAAGCTAATTCACTTTATATTTAAGACGAAAATGTTATCATTAATTGTCTCATAAACCATTGTATTGTCTAGAGTGGGTTGTCTTGGCCTTTTGTTTCATTGTGTCTCATTCGACCTCAGAAACTGGAAGATGCGCTGGTTTGTACTGAGAGACAGCAAGCTGATGTACTACGACAACGACAGCGAGGAGAAGTTGAAGGGAACCATCGACATCCGAGCTGCCAAGTAAGATTTCTAGAAACCCCACACACGATCCTTTATTCACTGTTTTTGTAGACGACTACTTATTCTCTTAACCATGTAAACTGGTTGTGTTTTTACAGGGAGATCGTTGATAATCACGAGAAGGAGAACGCTCTGAACATCGTTACAGATGAAAGGACCTATCAGGTGTTTGCTGAGTCACCAGAGGATGCGAGGTGCGGCGGAGACTTGAGAGATTTTGTAGAAAACAGCTACAAGTTACTATTTGTATCGGAGTAGATTCATATACTCTAACCTCTGACTGTCTTTCTGTGCAGTGGGTGGTTTAATGTGCTCAGTAAGGTGCGTGTGTGCACTCCTGAGCAGCTGTTGGAGATGTCCCATGAACAGGCCAACCCAAAGAATGCTGTGGTCAGTCTCTCAAAACAGGATAACAGTAGCGTCTTTAGTGTTTAAGTCATTCCTCTGTCACATTCAGTAACTTTTATGGCTTTTATTGTACAATGTGCATGCCCTGATCTTAAAAATGGCTTCCTAAAGTTATGTTCACTTAGTGTTGAATTAACATGTGACTGTAGAAGCAATATTGCACCATTAATTCATGTTTTAAATGGGTCTTGTTTTTCAGGGAACTCTCGATGTGGGGCTGATTGACTCTGTTTGTGCTTCAGACAACCCTGATCGGTAAGTTGGATCAGTCAAATAAATTTTACAGCAATAGATAATCAGCTTTAACTCTAGTCTCAGTTCCTCCAAATGAAAGAGGTCTGATTTCTCCAAGCATATCTGGAAAAATGCAACATATCCACTGAGTGTTGTGTCAATAGACTATAGCTTGCCTTTCAAAATTAAACTTTTTAAAAACCACATTTGAACATATGACACACAGCGGACCTGCTTGTTCCTTCTACCTGGAAAACTCAATATGCCATCACCATCCAGCTTGTTTATACACGCTTTAAGTATCCTTAAGTATCTATAGATGGATTTTCTCCAATTAAAAGTTTATCATTTGACCTTTGCAGGCCCAACTCCTTTGTCATTATTACGGCCAACCGTGTGATTCACTGCAACAGTGACACGCCGGAGGAGATGCATCACTGGATCAGTCTGCTGCAGAAACCCAAAGGAGACGCCCGGATAGACGGACAGGAGTTCCTTGTCAGAGGTGAGAGCGGATTATTTGGGAACACATGCACTTCCCTATTGGAAGATTGAATTACTCTTTAGAAATTATAAATGCTGATAAAAATAAAGTTGAGAGCTTGGAAGAGGTAGTCAGTTTACCTTATATATCGCCTATTTACTACTTAAAATCTAAGTGAAAAGTGTAAAAAATGTGGTTAATAAAATGTTTTTAAAGTGCACTGTAATTTCCAAAACAATATAAATCCCTATATATTTTAAAATGTTTGTTACGTGAGATTTTGGTAAAATGTTACATCTATTTTATATCTGAAAATGAGAAATTGTGAAATTGAGAAATTAATATCTTTGAATTATCCCCAACCTTCCTGTTACTGTAATTAAACATCACATCTTTCCTTGTCTTTTCTCTCTTCCTGCCTCGTCACCTTTCAGGCTGGCTCCAAAAGGAGATGAAGACGAACGCTAAGAGCACCTCCTTAAAACTGAAGAAGCGCTGGTTTGTTTTGACCCACAGCTCTCTGGATTACTACAAGAGCGCAGAGCGAAACTCCTCCAAGATGGGAACTCTGGTCCTTAACTCCCTCTGCTCCATCATTCAGCCGGATGAACGCGTGCACAGGGAGACAGGTGAGGAAAGAAAAGGCAGAAAGGGCAAATGTAATTAGGGATTAGACGTAGAAGTTTAAGGACTAGAAGTAAAGAGAGGATTCTAGTTTTACAGTATATTTATGTATGAATTGTTAACTGGATGACATTAAACTAAATAAAGGAGAATGATTATACCTCTATTATAAAATCTAAGTATTCCCTTAGTGGTAATATTTTTTAATTTCATTTTAAGGTAGTACATGCTTTAATGAATGTTTTCACAGGTTACTGGAACATCATCGTGTACGGGAGGAAGCATTCGTACCGCCTCTACACCAAGATGCTGAACGAGGCTATGAGGTGGACAGCTGCCATACAGGGAGTGATAGACAGCAAGACTCCCATAGAGACTCCAACTCTGCAGCTCATCAGAGACATCAAGGTAAAGCACTCACGGAGACATTCCCCAGTTAAATCGTCGTTTTCAAATTCAATAACATAAACTCACTCACAAAGTTGAACTTGATCTCTTTGCATCCTCTCAGGAGAACAGCGTGAACCCAGACATCGTGGAGCAAATGTACAGGAGGAACCCCATCCTCAGATACACTCAGCATCCTCTGCACTCCCCTCTACTGCCGCTCCCTTATGGAGAGGTCACAACCTGTGAGTAACGCTTAAACTCGCCAACACACCCTGAAAAACAGCTCTGTGGCTGTTACCAGAAATATGTCAGACAAGTAGGAACTAGTGGCTTCGTTCTTGTTCTTCATCCTCCTTCACTTCTTGTTCTTTTTTCACAAATGGTGTGCATTGAAAACCCTCCATACATGTTACTGCCCTCTGCTGGTTGAAAAACAGACTTTTAACTTCAACTGACGCCTCATAAAGCCAGCTGTGTTACAAAGGTCATTCCACACCTTCCAATGACTAACTTAGAGGATAAAATAACATAGATAACATAACAAGTGGCTGAATATCAGTTCTAGTATATTTGTTTTTAAATGAGTCTCTCACATTGGCATCATCCTTGCTACTGTATGTCACACCTGTCATCTTTAGTATCATCAATAAGCAGATTGTTCTTCTGTACCGAATGTTTCTCTTTCTTTATTCAGCTTTTTCTTTTCTTTTTTTATCTTTATCTGTGTGTAGTACAAAGGCAGCAGGGCTATGCCAGTCTGCAGGATGAGGCGGTGCGGGTTTTCAACTCACTGCAGGAAATGGAGACGCTGGCAGACACGGTGCCCATCATTCAGGGCATCCTGCAGACCTGCCAGGACCTGCGCCCTCTCAGGGATGAGGTATTTTAATTTGTCAAGAAAAATCTCTGGCACTTTCTTCTAAAAAGAGAAACACATTGGTGTGTAGGATGAACTTTATAAAAACGTGTTAGACAAAACAGCAACACACTCACATGCTGGAAGGCATGACAAAAGGACATGTACTAAAAGTGACACTGTCGTAATGATATTGTAAATATTGAATGTTCTCTATCCTAGTATCACCTGTGAAGTAGTCTATGCAGTTGTGTCTCAGTGCTTTTTCCACCATAACACAAGAACGTAATGTTTCTGCAGGCGTCTGACATGTTTGTTTGCTGTCAAATGCTCATTAAAACATTGGATTTTTCCAATCCCCTCCATATTTCTGTTTTTCAGGTATATTGTCAGGTGATCAAGCAGACCAATCATGTGCCTCAGCCTAACAGCCCAGCCAATCGGGCACACTGGCACCTGCTCACCTGCATGAGCTGCACATTCCTACCCAGTCGAGCCATTCTCAGATACCTCCGCTTCCACCTCAAGAGGTGTGTGTGTGTGTGTGTGTGCATCATGCATATACTTATATAACTCTCATTTATAAAAATAAATGTGTGATAAATGTGTAATGTGATCTGATTCAGGGTACGTGAGCGCTTTCCCGGCACAGATATCGAGCGCTACGCCAGTTTCATCGGGGAATCCCTGAAGAAGACCAAGACTCGTGAGTTTGTTCCCTCTCAGGAGGAGATCGCCGCCCTGCTGGTGAGACAGGAGATGAGCACCACCGTCTATTGCCACGGGGGAGGCTCCTGCAAGATCTCCATCAATTCACACACCACAGCTGGAGAGGTGCACACCAAAATAACACAAACAAACAAAGTCAAAAGACCCATTGCAATATTTAATGGTTGAATTACAGTAAGCTGTTACAAACTAATCAGTGTTTGAATGTTGCTGCTGCAGGTTGTGGAGAAGCTGATCAGAGGTTTGGCCATGGAGGAAAGCAAGAACCTGTTTTCTCTGTTTGAACACAACTCCTTCACAGACCGAGCTTTGGAGAGCAGAGTGATTGTGGCCGATGTTCTGGCCAAGTTTGAAAGGTACCTCGGTTACCACTGTCAGTTGTTTGGTGGCCTTGATCCTCATATAGTCTAAATATTCATTCAGAGCGATACCCAACTGATGACTATGCTCGTATCAGTATGTTGGGATTGCTTTGATCTACATCGTTACTTAACCTGCATCTGTGGTGTTTTTCCAGACTGGCAGGCAGTGAGGAAGAGGAAGAGGAGGGAGAATGGAAACTCTACTTCAAACTCTACTGCTTCTTGGATGTGGAGAGCATGCCAAAAGAAGGAGTGGAGTTTGCTTTCATGTTTGAACAGGTGAGCTTTGCACAAGTGCACAACAGGGTTTGGGGTAATTATTAATTGCTCATTATTTTCTTTCAGTTTAAATTAGATTAATTATTTCTCTCTAAACATTAATAGCATTGCTCAATACTTGAGATTTGAGTATTTGAGGAACTTTTTTATTTGTTAATTAAAATGTTTTCAGCACCCAGTGTCTCCTGTCATTCTTAAATAAGCTACTTATTAAAATGTTTTTCAACTTTTGTCCTCACAGCAACACTTACTAGGGAACAGCTGACACCCATTATTCATATTTACAGTATATGAAAGCACATTTATATATATATTTTCTCTTATCGTCACATTCTTCCTCTTTTTCTCTTTCAGGCCCATGAATCTTTGATAAGTGGTCACTTCCCAGCCTCAGAAGAGACTTTGCAGCACCTGGCCGCTTTACGTCTCCAGTATCTCCACGGTGACGGGGCAGGTCGCGCTGGGTGGAGCCTGGGAACCGTTTATCCAATCGGACGTCTCCGCAACCGCATCCTCCACTCCACCAAGCCAGGCGTGGGGGCGGCAGGTGGAGCTGGAGGAGCTGGAGGAGGAGCAGGAGATGGGAAGGGCACGGCAGGAGGACCGGGAGGTGTCCCGCCCGGGGCAGAGAAACGAAAGACCCCGAGCTTCCTGGATGGCACCCTAAGGAGAAGCTTTAAGACTGGTTCACTGAAGAAGCAGAAGGTCAGTGGTGGAAGTAAAGGTTTAGCCCGTTTACTGCAAATCATGTGTACTTTATATCAAACCCTGATGTTTTTAAAGTTATAATGTAATATTGGCAGAATTCAAGCAAGTTCACAAAAAAAACAGAAAACAATGAGTGCTTATAACTTAAAAATACACTAAACAATTTAAACTTTTGAACTAAGTCAGTAATAATTTTAGTTTTAAATAAAGATCAACAATCGATACAAAAGTACTCCCTCAGCTAAAATACTGATGCATTAAGAATGCATCTAGTATTAAATAAAGGTGGCCCACATGGCACTGTTGAAGTCATAATATTTCATTGAAAATGTCTTATTATTACTTTTAATTGATCATTTATTTAAATGTATTACATTAATTAATTAATAATAAAAATAAATAATTTAATTTGTATAACAGCAATATAATATTATATATAATATATAATATATAAAATGACACTTGCATTATCATTTCTATCATCAAATAAATGTTTCTCTGTTGACTTTGTGGAAGCTCAGGAAGTCTTAGTGAAAATGTCTTCAAATATGTAATCCATAATTTTACACCAGTCGACAAGGGAATATTTATTCTGACTTGTCGAAGCTGTGTAGGAGCTGTGTTTCTCCAGGTGCAGTTTGGGATATTAGCCACGTGGCCACAGTGTGACAAGTCTGATGTGATGGATCTCTGCATTTCTGCTGAAATCCCATAAGCTCAGTCAAATCAGTCTGGTTTACTGCATGACAGATGGACCTGCCAACAAACTGGATTGCTGTCTGACTGATTGATAGTTTGACAAAGTATTCTTCATTGATTGGCTGACCTGTGTTGTTGCAGGTGGAGGAGGAGCAGATGCTGGAGATGTGGGTGAAGGAGGAGACGTCCGCCACACGGACCAGTGTTCTGGAGAAGTGGACCCGGCTGCAGGGCATGCCTCAGCATCAAGCCATGCTTAAATATATGAGCATTATCAAGGAGTGGCCTGGATATGGATCGACTCTGTTTGATGTGGAGGTGAGAAAATAACAGATGAAATGATGGATTTCAGACACTTGTGCAAACACCTGACCAGTAACGTCTTCTGATCCTTGCTCTGTTCTCTCTGTCTCTGTAGTGTAAAGAAGGTGGTTTCCCTCATGACCTGTGGCTGAGCGTGAGTGCGGACAACGTGTCGGTGTATAAACGAGGTGATCCTAAGCCACTGGAGACCTTCCAGTACGAACACATCACTTTCTTTGGGGCTTCACAGCCCTGCACCTACAAGGTCATTGTGGATGAGAGGGAGATGTTCTTCGAGACGCCACTGGTGAGAGCTCATTATACATTATTTACCTTTTTTCTTCATTCACTTTTTTATAATTGATCAAATGTTGTCGATTTAAATAACATGAAATAAATAAAAATACAATCAGAGTGCAGGAAATTGTGAAAAATGTCCATCACAATCTTGTTCTTGTTTTTTTGTCTCATCTTTCTGTTAATGATTATTTTTCATATTTGGAAGGACTTTGTATTGGCCTGCTTAACCATGTCCATTTAGTATTGTATGTTCTTAGATCTTGTTTTCTTAAAGGGGCACTCCACTAATTTTAAATGTATAACTATATACTATATAACTATAGCTGTATAAGGGCTTCTGTAGCTCTAAAGGGAACTTTTAAATGTTTGATGAAATAATACTTACTATGTCAACTTGGTTAGAAGATGCTGTTCAGGTGCATTGTGGGAAATGTAGGATTCAGGGTTTTTGGAGCATGACCCCTTGTGAGTCCCCCACTATGGAAAAGTAACACTGAATCTCTGTATTACTCCTTTAATTTTGCCATCAAATGATCAGTTAATCACACACAAATGCTGCCTTGCAGGTGCACAGCCGGATGCATTAACATACCTCTTTTTTCTCTCTCTCTTCAGGTTGGGGAGATCACCAAGATCATGAGGGCCTACATCAACATGATGGTGAAGAAACGCTGCAGCATCATGTCGGTGACCAGCATCACCAGTTCGTGGGCCAGGTGATCACCACCATCCAGTCAGAGCCCTCTGATTCATCCAGTGGCAACAGATGCCTCTGCCCTGGTTTTAATGGAGGCAGTTGCACCAACCAGCTAATCCTCAAGGTTGAATCAAGGGTGGTGGATGAGCGTCTATGATCGAACGGGGAAAAGCAAGATAGAAGTGGACGCAGAAGCCAAACGCACACTCTACTGGCCTGGATAGGGGATAAGGGATCTATTTAGAAATCAGCATGACAAAGAAAAACAACCTGTATTTTGGGTCGGCCGTTTCAAATACATAACCATCCCAGTTGTAGTCCTGCATGTAGATGTTCAAGCACACTCCAAACTTCTCTCCGCTTTCCTTTCTGGACAAAACTCTGTAATAACAAGCACAACTCAGCCTGTCTGTCCCAGTCTGTCCCAGGTGGCTCCCTTTCCTCCCCCCAGTGCACTGCCAGACAGAAGAAAGCCACACTTTCTCAGTTAAATCTGTTTCTTTCTCACTCCTCCGATTTCAGAGTCTCTCTCTTTCTCTTCATGTGTCCCCACACCTGTTTGGTATTAAGTTATAATGCTGAATTCTTGTTCTTGCTTGCTTTCTCTCTGTTGTTCTCTCTCTGTCGTTTATCTTTGACATCAGCTGTTATTACATCTGTTTGTGACTGAGAAAAAGGACTCGATGATGATGATGAAACTTCTTCAGGGCTACTAAAGGGAAGATGAGCTCCCTGCCCTGACACAGTGTTCACTTGCTCACTCGTCAGTGCCACCGTGTGGCCACAAGAAGCAAAAACAGCCAAAGGAAGCGGCCCTAAGTATTCCTGAACAGTTTTAAAGAAATATTCCTGAGAAGAAAGAGTGGAGATTTTGCTTTGGAGGCTCTTTGGTCATGTTTAGCTTGACATGGAGAGTCTGTGCATGGTTAACAGCCCCACTTGGCCTTTACAAGGAGGACAATATCAACCTGATATAGTAGAAGACAAAACATTTCCCTATCTATGTCTACGTATAACACACACTGCATATATCTACTGTATATTCACATACATGTTCACTTAAACTGAACCAACATGTATTGTTTTGTACTGTATATCACACATTATAAGAGTTATTATTGAAGTTCCGGTGGCCAGTGCACTGTACAATATGTAGATGCCATACTAAATGCAATGTGACACCTCTAGTGTAAAATACATGCAAGTGAATGGTGTTAATAATGACCACTGTATGTCTGAATATGATGCCAATACTGTACATCATTCACTGGCTGTGCCATTAACGTGACTCACAGAGACATAAGAATTAATTGTAAAAACACCGGCTGCTATGGTGGTCATGTTTTCGCAGTGTTTTGATGAATTTATCATTGTTGTCATCTGTCGGATTCACTCTGCAGCATTAATTGGAGCCATAAAATACTGTATATCTGTGTCTACTCATGCTATTCTCACATTTTTTTCTTTACTAAGATCAGTGACTTATAATGCATAAGAGCTCCGGTTTGTCTATGTTTCCAACCTGTTTATGAACATGTGACTTTTATTACTGATACTACTATTATTACTGTATGCCCCATGCTATCTTAACCACCCTGAAGTGCTGTGTCTGGAATGCTGCTGTGTGTGTATGTGTGTGTGTGTGTGTGTGTGTGTGTGAAAGTATTTATGATGTAATCCAAAAAGTTGGAAAAGAAAAGGGAAATGAGAAAAGAGAAGTGGTTTTATTGAGTGTATTTCTGGGAAATAAGATGTATTTATATGACTAATATTTGCAAAGAATGGTGTTGTAAACGTGTGTTAAAGGGAAAAGCATGGGATTTAAAGGGAGGGTTGTGGGTTATTTATTTCTTAATGAACTGTATGTAATTGCAAGGTGTGTTTGAGAGGATAATGTATTAAAAAATATAATGGAATTTTTCATTCTCAGTGTAAGAGGAGCAGATGAGACACTGTGAGGATATATGGGCTCAGAGATGGTTTAATTGTGCACTGGGAATACTGACACTGCTACCTGTGTGTGTGTGTGTGTGTGTTTGGACTAAAAGCGAAGTCACTGTAATGTCAATGTCACCTGACTCTGTGGCACTGCAGGTAGATGGCAGCATGCCTCGTGTATAACATCCCCAGAGGACAAAATTTTTTCCCTACATCAAATATCCAGGGGGAATACTAAACAGACAACACAGAAGAATACTGTGTAATATTTAAAATATTTGCCCTGAAAACATCACATTTAAGTGAAGTTGAATTTCCTTCGGTAAAGTGTAGTCTAGCTGGAGTGCCACGCACAGGGCCGAAGCCGAAGAAATACTGAGGTCATGAGTCCAAATGAGTCAGTGACGCCAAAAATGACATGATAATTTGGTTTATGTCTTTTTTCTGTTCTGTTATGTTGTATGAAGATTTTATGTCCCAACATGGTCTAAATGTTGTTTCAAAGACTCCCCTGTATTGCCAGGAATAACACTTTGGTGAGGAAATGGCAAATCACTGATTGATTTGATCTGCAGGAATTCAAAACTTAATATATATTAAGTCGAAATACTAGAACCAACTTATTACACTATCCAAATATAGATGTTACCTTTACTATCTCTGTTAAAATGCCCCAAATTCCTATTAAAAAAAATACCAAGGACATGACCTCAGTGTCTTCAATGGTAGCTGCGGCAGCACACTGGGATCCTGCCTATAGAGTTAGAATAAGCCGGACTCACTCACAGGTTCCACTTTGTACTTTTAGTTATTTTAGTTTGGGCTTAAATGAGAGGAGAACCAGAGAAAGTAACCTATAAGCCATAATTAATGAGGAACCTGGAGCTGTCTGTCTTATTCTACATCTATGGTCCTGTCTGTCACTGATATTACACTGAGTAGGAAGAAGTTGCTCCATAGTTGCTGAAATGTGATCAGGGCATTTGCTAAAGAGAACAATGAACTGAACTGATTTTGATGTATCTGATCGCCGATCAGTTTCCAGGGGGCAACTTCATCACAACGGGTCCTGTTATCAGCCGCAGGCGGCCAGAGTGGGGCCCATTCTTATCTTATGTTATGCTTATTATCATCGTTACATAGTAAAACATATTGTGCTTGTTAAAAAGAAAAGAGAAAGAGAGAGATATGTGTGTTGTTATGTTTTATTTGTAACTGGCTTTACAAAATTATGCTTTAATAAATTATTGGAATTAATGTCCATATTATGTTGTTTTTGTGAACTTATTTTGACATGCGTAGGCCTCCAAACAGGTGGAAAGTAACTAAGGACATTTATTTAAGTACTGTAGCTACTTAAGTACAATTTTGAGGTACTCCATTTTAATCTCAATTTATGCTACTTTATAGTTATACTCTGCTACCTTCCAAAGGCCAACATTGTACTTCACTCCACCACGTTTATTTACCAGCTATATACTTTACATACTTATAAACTAAGAATAAGCTAATCGTCTTTTTGGTAGAGAAAAGATGTGATTATTTCCCAAAATGTCAAACGTCTCCTATTTTATACAAAAAAAACCCCAAAACACAATGAGGTTATAAAATAATTGTGTTTTTTTCTCTAATCACAAAATAACAGTGTCTGGTTGAAGCCCTTGGTCAATATTAGAGAACGAATGTTTCCAAAAAATGAAAACAAATTTGCAAAAAAGAAATAAACCACCCAGATGAATCATGTGAACCCACTACCTAACTTTTCTTTAGCTAAACCAGCTTTACCAGTGAAACAGTACAAAGTGGTCAGTGACAAACAAAAAGTGTCATATATGCAGGAGTAACAATATTATATAGTATATATAGTATAATATTATATTAGTCAGTGGAGCCGATTTTCTGCAGAACGAGTACTTTGAGTTTTAAGAATTGTTGGCATTGCTTCTGTACTTTAGCTGAAGTAAAGTATCTTGAGTACTACTCTCGCCACTGGCCACAAAAAAGGGAAACGCACGCCTTCCCCTTTGGTGCGTAACAAGCGTGCGTAAGGATTCAGGGTTTGGTTCCTTATTCTGGGCAACTTCACTTGTCGAGTTTCAGCTGTCGACCGGAGCACCCAAAACAGTTCCTTTTTCTGCGCTCACAAGTTTCTGAAGTCTTTCTGGAATAATCTACTGGCTGGAAGATGGTTTCACGGATCTTTCTGCCCGCCGTCCTGCTTGTCTTCGGTTTGGCGACCGTTTTGGCCCAGACTTCCGCGCCTGGCCAAGGTAGGAGAAGAAATCAGTGACTCAGCGGTGACTGAGATGGCTGCTTAAAAAAAAATCTCTTCCTTTCATTGAATCGCTTTTAACTCCGTCATTATTTCTTCATCAGGTCCCAGGTAAAATGTAAAAATCACAGACTTTTTGGCCCCGAATTACAATTAATCGTGAAATTATTGTTTTAGCTCTCTTGTGTCTTACAATTACAGATATTGGTGGGAATAGAAGAGGACATAAAGCAACATAAACTGTGCTGTGTTGGTCCTGAATTACACTATCATCGTTTGTGTTTTCTGGTTTAAGATTATTTATGTTAAAATAGTACAGCAAATAAGAAGTAAAAACGTTGTACCTTTTGTTAGTTTCATATCTTGTTGAAACCTCTTGACAATGAGTGTCTTGTCAGTTCTCAACCTCCCTGATGCCTTTTTAATTCCTTCAGGGTTAAGAAAACAGATGGAGTAGCTACAAACTAACTGGCAACGCAAGAATGAGCTTGTTTGTTTTCGCCTTCGTTTTGCAGATTCTCCACTACTCTACAAGCCCAGCTGTTGTCCTGTGTTAGTCTGCTGATAATAATGTGACTGGTCTGAAGTCTGTGAGTTTACTGTGCTGCGTCTCCATGGAGAATGTCCCAGAAGGATCAGCAGTAGTTACAAAAACCACAGTGGGCCCAAACTTTCAGGCCTCATTTAATCTGCCTCTCATAATGTTTCCAGCTAATCTCTTTTATGATTAGAGTCACGTGTACTTTCTCCTGTTGGGGGGAAAAAATGTTTTGACGTCTGAAGGACATCATCACGTTGACCGAGTTTACTCCCATATTATTCTGTAGTGTTTCAACTAAACTCACTGACTCTCCCCCCCCCACAGTGTGTGAGGCGAAGAATGGGACAAGCTGTGAGGAATGTCTGAAAAACGTCACGGTAAGTCTAAGGAGAAAAACATTTTGTGTGTGTGTGTGTGTGTGTGTGTGCGTGCTTTAGATAAAGAAGCGTCTTAGGTGGAGGAAGGGTAGGTAGTGGTTTCTGCTCCACCTCCTTACCTGTTGGACTGGTTTAGGGAGTCTAACAGGTGGGGAGGGGGAGGTTTCTCTCATGCAGTGTGTCCTTGAATACCTTTCTTGGATTTGATGTTTGTTCAAATAATAATGAGGTCTTTATGTGTTTTGGTATTTCTACAGTGCTTGTGGTGTATCAAAACCAAGTCCTGTATAACGTATCCAGTGAGCACCATCCTTCCACCACGTTCACTCTGCCCACTGAATGATGCACGCTGGGGGCTCTGCTGGAGTAAGAGAGTGCACACACACACACACACACACACACACATAAAACCCCTAATACAGACACACAAATGCAGAGCTTATTTATATTCTATTTATTTGCAAAAATACAATTATAAATGAAAATATACACAAAGATATTCACATAGAGTCACAGTTTTATCTACATATACTCAGATAATATACATCTTCTCAAAAAAAGAAAATCACTTTTGAGAAGCTGAAGAGTTTTTTTGGTTATGCTTGATAAATGAAATACATGATTAATCAAACTGTTGTTGATTGCCTAATCAATGGATATAATAACTATATATACTAACTATTCTGATGACTGTATATGTTAACTTACACGCATTCATACAAAGAATGTATGATAGGCTCCATTCTGTTCTACTGCACCAGGTAACCATAGCAACATCACTTCTACATTAGCAGTTTACCCATAATAAGTGGACATAGTACAACACCTCGTCCTCAATCATTTGTGATATGTAATTTTACATTACCTTATCAATATACTGTATATCATGATATAATAGATTTTCTGGATAAATCAATTGAGAAATTGTTAAAAGATAACATAACCAGGAATTATAACAAGAAGTTATTGGTTAATCCAGCAAATCAAAAATGATACAAAAATGTAATATTGCCATGAAGCAGTGCTGTTCATTGATTTGAAACATCGCTCATTAATTGTCTAATACAACCAAATAAGATTATTTGCCAAGTTGGTTTTCACATACAATGCAATGCCAAGAATCATAAATAGAAATGTACACAAAAGATATGAAATATACATTAAAAACATGCAAAATATATGTTTTTAAAATGAAAAGAGCTGTACAGTGTATTTAAAAATATTTCGGAATGTGCAAAATATCGCCCAAGGAAAAGTATAAAGAGTATTTGCAACCTATCCAAGATCATAGAGCAAATACCTCATGGTCAGACTACAGCAAAATGCTTCTTAGACATTAACATTGATAAGTCAACCTTCTGAAAGGGGCATTCGTCAAAAGGAGTACTTCAAATTTGACTTTATAAACTTTACTTCTGTAAATCTTATACTTGTGTCTTTCATCACTGGCAATGAATACATCACTGGACTCACTCTGGACTCTCAAATCATAAAAATAACATTACAAGCAAGCAACACTGCACGGGTCAAACATAGTCAATGATTACAAAGATAACAATGGTAATGTCAGGGACAAAAACAACAAAAAGAAAGAGGTAGAACCTTTTTACTTAAAATCTTTTTCTATTTTCGAACGTAGATCAAGATGTTACTGTAGATTCCTGCATAACTCTGTCATTGTGTTTCTCTGTCTCCGTCTGCAGTGAACTTCCAGATATTGATCATCACCTTGGCAGTGGTTGGTGGAATTATCATAATCGCCTTCATGGTCTGCCTGTTCTGCTGCTGCAAGTGTGAGAACTTTGGGTAAGTGTGCAGTGAGTGCAGCTTGACCTGTCACTCTTACTCAAGGATTCATCTCGTCTTTTAAGATCTTCTCAGATACAGAAACCACAATATACACAATTAGAAGAAGAGAATTTATTCAAGTTAAGGTTCAGGTTATTTATATAATGACCTTTAAGAGTAGGAAAAAGCTCAGACATTACGTATTATGTCTCGTGGCTAAAGGTCTATTTACTGTAACAGAATCTGTTGCTGTTTTCTACCTTCCTTTCTTTACACATGAGTCATAAACTAAATAATAATATTACCACTTGCAATAACAAAAATGTGTTGTTATTGTTAAGTACTGACGTTTCTTTAAAGTGTATTTATTTCAAAATCACACATTTTATGAGAAGTAGAAATGTATCTACAGTAAAACGTGTGAACTGCTTAGATGTATATCAGGTTTTGTGGTTAATGTGGGCCCTGGGTTTTGCATGTTAACCCCGATCCCATCTCTCCCACTCCACCCCTTTCATTTACATGTAAGGTCATATAAGGCCAGCGTAAGAATTTACTGCAGAATAAACTCCCTTTGTCAATTTGTCATGTGACTTATGATAGATTTGTCTGTCTTGGGTTAAATTCATTTCGAGGTGATGTCATGTAATTATAATCGGTGTGTGTGGGGAAATTTCAGTCCAATCATGTGAAGATGATATGGCCACATGCTGCAAAGTCAGCTTTGGTGTGGTTTGGTGTCTAAACACACACTGTGCACTTTTCCATGACTCATCTAACCGCAACTTAACTTTGGTCTTGTGTTTGTGTGTCAGATCCAAAAGGTTCGAGGACAAGATGCAGAGAAATGCCACTAAGATGAAAACCAAGCAGGAAGAAAGGTAAGAAATACTATTCTGTGAACGTGACATTGAGTGTGTAACAGTTTCAAGCATGACCTGGCTTGTTCTTTTGTGAGTCTATATGATATATTTATATCTATAGTTTACGAGTATATTTCCTGTGCTGTCAGGAGACATCATCTGTCCCCACAAGTAATTTAAAATGCACAAAGTGGACTTGAATTTGCATTGGGTCCGAATCTGAACTAGCCTGGTTGTGGACCTCTGTGCCCACCCCTCCAGTTTTTTCAGCAGTTCAAATATCTATAATATCAAATATCCCTCATCAAGGCTGTTTTGTCCTGATGTGTATTTCCTGCTATACTTTTATACCTCTATATATTTATTTGGTCTCATATTAATATGTCCATGTACGCTGCCCTTTCAACCTGTGTACAACCATATCTTATATCTGTGTGTGTAACCTTTTCTGGGCTATCAGCTGTAAACTGTAGTGACTGACTCACCACAGGTGGACGGTGAAGGCCTTCCCAACATGGCTGTGTGCAAATAAGTTTGCAGTGATTTATAATATTTGTTTATATTTGCCCTTACAGTACAAATGCACACATAAATTAAATATATTCATATTGAGATATACACAGTAAAGACACTTTAATATAATAACTGAATAACAATAAATACAACTCCATAATTGGCTTTTCTGGGTCTGTGCACATGTTAGGGTGAATTTGAACATTTTCATTTCAGGTAGGGTTAATGTCTCTCTTGTCTCATGGTTTACAATATACAGCCGCCTCTATTGCATTGCTGGTCACGTTACATATTAAATTCCTTCATAGCACAACACCAATGAGGTAAAGATGCACACGTCACACTGTTACCAGCTCAAACTGGTTTGTGGCCATGTGACTTTTGGGAGTGTTCGAAAGTATGAAAAATATTATGAAGTCATTGACTCAGAAGAGAATGTTTTGTCTTTACAGGAAGTCAGAGATGAAACGGAGACATGAGGAAATCAGGAATAAATATGGTGAGCTCTCTGACTTTCCGACACATTTTTTCATCACTTCTCTCTCTGTTATTCATACGTGCATATACTACAGTGCTGATATGTCTCTGTTCCATTGAAGGAAAACATTTTTTTCGCTAAGAGTTAGGTGAGAAGAATAATACCACTTTCCTGTTTGCACAGTGAATACAAACGGGGCCGGCCCTAGCCATTTTGGTGCCCTAGGATTGGGATTGGGATTAGGATTAGGATTTAGTTTATCTTGATTCTTTCATGAAACACTATATGTACCCCTTGACCCCTGCTCATTAGCCAGGGATTTTAGCTGTCTACAGATGTGCCTGCCAGTGCGCACGGCAGAGAACAAATGCAGCCAGGCCAGCCACAGGGCAGTCGGACCTATGAAAGACTGTGAGAGACGGGTGCAAAGTGTATTTGTTTCTTTATTTGTGGTTTATTTTCACTGATGATTTTTTTTTTTGGACCTTCAGACAGAGTCAGGGTAGCTGTTTCCCCGTTTCCAGTATTTGGGCTAAGCTAAGCTAACACGACTCCTCGCTCTAGCTTCATATTAAACGGACAGGCATGGTATCGATCATCTCATCTAACTCTCAGCAAGAAAAGATACTTTCTTGATGTATTCCCCCAAAATATCCAATGTTGTTTTAAATCCATGCATAACTTAACTGGCTGTTTTATGTTTCTCCAGGTCTAAGTGGACCAAATCAATACTCCAAATTTTCATGAGAGGATCTGTGAACTAAGATTCACACCATGAGCCTTTTTGTTTTTCCCTGAACCCTGAACTGTCGCACAGCAGACATCAATAACCTGGCTTGTGGTTGTGAAAGTAGACATGACCTAAGAATGAATGTAAACTATAACTAAGACAATGTCAGAAAAGTGACCGTAGTTTTGTACAGACAGTCTCTGGCTTGATTCAGCCAAAGACTATAATAGACACGTAGCTGTAATATTCTTCAAGACAACAGTAGTCTATCTTGTGGCTCCTAAAGCATCATTCTATGTATACTATGTATTATGTTAAGTCATAAAACTGTACAGACGGAAAAGGAGCTGTTTGGTTACTGAACTGAATTATTTTCTTTTGCTTAAGAAGATTAGTTGCATCTGCCATTTTCCAGATTTAATCTATTTTGCTCCTCTTGGTTGCTGCTGATGTAGAGTATTTTTGTACTTTACTCAATCCTATGCTGAAATGTAGTGGTTGGAGGCCATTTTTATTGTGTTATTGCTGCATGTTCCACTGACAGGAATGCTTTTCTTTTTTATGTATTAAGTTTGGAAAATGTTTGTAAAAGAAGTAAAAGTAAAAACTAAATCGTCACCCTTGCACTCTGACTTTATTAAGTAATCATTAACTTGAGTTGAGTGTTTGATTGCAGTCTGCCTAATTCTAGCCTTATATCTCCATATATACACAAGACACATAAGCCTAATAAAAGCCTTGGACTTGGACTGGACTGATCATTATTTCACTGGCACTGGATTGTTATTGTTCTTGTTCTGCCTGCATCGTGCTTTTATTAAGATCATAACTTTAGCACAGACGTTTGCTACGTGAGGTAAAGAACATTTTTATTTTGTCGACTGTTTGTTTAGGATAATGTATGTCAGAAACTCAGTGATAAAGACATCCTTAGCATAAATTAAATTAATATTTAAACAAATTATAATATGTCACCAGGGAAGACTGGATTAGTGAATTTTATAAAATATTTGTACGTGAATTGATTTGTATTTTTTTGTAAAGAGGCAATACATATCACCAAAGGAAATAAGTTCCATGACTGAAGGACAATGGGGGTCATCCATCATAATGTTTACAAATGAGTCTATATTGTTGCCATTTATGTTTACATTTCTTAAAGAAATTAAATTCAAGCAGTTGTCAAAACTGCATGTGCCAATAAAATAAAAAAAATATTCAATTATATAAAATGTTTTACTGGCTTATCATTAAATTCTCTGTGGATGCTGTTATATTAGTTATATTTTACGAAGACATAAGGCAATTTTAGATTGCACCTGTTAAAAATATAATCATTATTTATAGATATACAATAAGAATACATGCACAGATGGTTTGCTCTATAGAGTATTCAGAGGTTTTGACCCTATCATTACCTTCATAGGTTCCTCAGTTCGCGTGATCGAGTATTTTGTAAATGTGCGCGCTCCCGTGTCCGCGCTCCCGCGGTTTAGAGAACACGTGGTCCTTTCAGAGCCAATCGTTTGTTTGCCACAGCGGTCCAAAGCGCGCACCCGTCAGCGGAGGAGAAGAGAGGACAGAAGGCGGCAGAAAGGCAAATAAAGCCCAATTAACCGATTTTTCCTGAAGACCCGCACACGAAATACAGCCAGGATGTCAGAGGAAAAGCCAAAGGTAAGATATAAAGATGTAAACAGCTGTGGGATCTGTATTGATTGCCCAGTCGAGTTCCTGCCAAGCCAATTCTCAGATGTGCAATCTAAAATGGCCTGGTTTGCACGTTTATTTGAATCGGCGCAGTGTTTGTTTCGCAAATGAATGGCTACCCGCACATCAATATTTACATTTTACACGTGCTTACTCAACGCTCTGTAGATGTTAATATGAGAGGTTATGCTCTACTATCTCGGGTCTCGAAGATTGTAAGCCGAAATGCCAATTACACCATGATTGTCATTTGCGGATTTTTTTTTCTTTGTCGAAACGGGACCACGCTAGGTCCGCAACGCCGCAAACGCAGCGACTGCAGCAGTTACAAAAGAGCGCAAATGGAGGTGACGCATCCGTATAAAAGCCAATGTATCTGTGATAGTGGTTTTTTTTTTTTGGACGTGTCGGTGTTTGTTTGGCCACAGCACAACAAAACAAAACTGCTAGCAGCGTTAGCCGGCAGCTAAACTCAGTATCGGTCTTATAGGGGCTGGCGTGCCAACCAGCTAGCCCAGAGCTAATCATGCTAACGTTAGCGTCTGTGGCTTTAAATATATGGCAACCTGCCTGAATTATGCTAATGTACGTTTGTTTTTGGTCAAAATACTGATATAACCATGTTACTTCACCAGACATGCTAGTTGTACTTTGTTATTGTGAAATGTATTTTGAAGTTGCGAGCTATAAGTAGCTTACAGCCTGGTAACTTGCTCGGCTGCCATACGTCTGTCATGATAGCAGTGCTCTTTTTTTTAATTTTTTACCTGATGTTAAACACCTCTGTCTCTGCAGGAGGGAGTAAAGACTGAGAACGATCACATCAACCTCAAGGTTGCAGGGCAAGATGGCTCGGTGGTCCAGTTCAAAATCAAAAGACACACACCCCTCAGCAAACTAATGAAGGCATACTGTGAAAGACAGGTGAGTTGAAAGCCCAAATGACTGCGTTCATATATCCTCTTCTCCAACAACATACAATTATTTTGGATTTGGTGGAATACCTCATTCAGCCCTCCCCATTAGTTGCACACCTCCATTCCTATACCAAAAGTCCTTTTTAACACAAGATTCATCTCGATGTCTGTCGTGTTGCTCCCGCAGGGTCTTGCGATAAGGCAGATCAGGTTCAGGTTTGATGGCCAGCCTATCAACGAGACGGATACACCTGCACAGGTAAGTTATCATTACCTCTGACTGCACGATTCAGATGTCACTCTGACGAGTGTTAAAACACTTTCACTTTCATTTTTTCTTTACTCTGCTCCTCTCAGCTGGAGATGGAAGATGAAGACACCATAGATGTATTCCAGCAGCAGACGGGCGGGTACTGCTAAGCCCTCCCCACCTCATTGACGGCCACCTTCAGACCACGCCCTCAGCCACCTTCACTGTCCTTCCCCTCCCCATGGCTCCTCTCAGCCTATTATTATTATTATTATTATTATTATTATTATTATTACTACTATTATTTCTTCAGTTTAAAGATGTCTGTCAGTTTTTCGTCAGGTGTGTGTGTGTGTGTGTGTGTGTGGGGGGGGGGCTCCTCAGCTGTTTATGTACTGTCTCAGCCAGGACTGAACTTTTGTGCGTATCAACAGTCCCTCTGCTGGCCAATCAGGACAACACTTCCTTCTGGGACCGCAAGCTTTTGATTGGACCAACAGTGCGTCACTGCTGTTCCTGGTTTGTCAGTGCTTCTCATTCACTCGCCAGTGAAAGCTTAGTATCCAGTAGTATGTCACGATTTTTCATCTATCCGGGATTGAATGTGAGCCTCTGCGAGTTTTTGTCCAGGGGTCACAGTCAGTGGGCATGAAAATGTTTTCAAGTGGAAGCACTATCTGAACTTAATACACACCCGCCTTCCATTTCACTTCGCTTTCTTGTGTGTTATTTGTCTGAATGGTGATTTCTGCTCTTCTGTCAAAAAGGTATTTTAATTCTCTCTGCATTTTAGGTGCTTTTGCTAAAGAGCTCTTCAATGTGTTTTTTTTTTTTTTGGTTTGATTTTTTTTGTTAAGAATAAACACCCAGCAGGCTTGATGATTTTTCTGTACAGAAGTATCAGAGTGGATGTTTAGATAAATGTTGTGGGGTTTGGACCAATACTCCAAAGACCGAACTTCTGTTTCATATTTAATGGACTTGGATCACTCTAAAAGACAACTGCAAAGTCAAAAATTTAACATTTTAAGGGAGTTTGTATTTTATTAATGTTATTTGCTTCTTCTTTGACTTGTACTAATTGGGAAAGGTTCTCTGTGGGTATCCATGGTACAGACTATTAGTCACTCATCTAGACAAATGCCTGTTTAAGGGAGGGACATTTAATTTACACCATTGCGTCCTTTGTTGTGGTTTGGTTGGGGTCTGTCTGTGTCAGCATAGTCTCTTGGCTTTAAATTCAGACCTTTTTATTGTTTTCTTTCCCTATTTTCTGATGAAGCGGGCCAGTGGCCAGTCTCGTATTCTTAAAAACGGCTCTGCTTGTGGGTTTTACATTTGGGGTAAGGGGGGTGGGAATAACTGAGGTCGCTCCACAGCGTTGTGCGGGTCAGGCGTCTCACCTTTGTATTGTCCTTGCGAATGTAGGCTGATGGGGCAACTGATTCTAGATGTGTTTTGAAGAGGAGCAGCTTCCAGTTTGAGCAAGGATATCCTACAAAATTCAGTATCTTTTTGTTAAGACATTTTGAAGACACTTTTCACTGCTACGCCGAGCGGTTTCCCTGCGTGTAAAAGGCAGAAGTCGCAGGCCATTTGTTCAGAAGCCGCGCTGCAGTGAAGATATCCGGAGTGGTGGAGAGTGTCTCCAATATTTTACAGTTTCTGAGAAGGACGCACAGTTTGTTGCGTATCAGGAGGACAGGGAGGCCAACCGATGGAGTTTGGGAGCTAAGTGTTCAGTACCCTCAGGGCCCCGTTCTTCGTACGCTGCTGACTGAGTTGGCTTGATTTGATTGTTGATTAAACTGCATCTGTTAAAACAAAGTAGTTATTTCCCCCCAGTATTACAGGTTTTGAGTTAAGTAGTCATACACACACTTAAAAGTCCCATCAAATACATATTACATTTTTGTTTGTCACAGTATGAACAACTGTTCTTTAGACATTTGCAATACAGATTCAATTCTTTATTATGAGGTATTTATAATGATGCAATATGGGCTGCAGTTGTAATTGGCCATGTGACTTTCACATGTTTTAGTCTCCCTTAATGTTTAAGATGTGTTCCCATAGCCTAAAATGTAGTCTTGCTTTTCCACAATAGAAGGCTGCTGTCCTTTTTAAAAAATAGTAATTCGAGTTGTAGTCTACATCATGTTTTTCAGCTGTATTTTTGTATCATTCTATATAATAAAAACGGTCAATTCCAATACCTTAACATTTCTGAATGAATATATGACAAACATAAAAAAAAAAAAGGTTCACTGTACTGCCTCCTGCTGTTTTGAAATATTCAACACAGTCCACTCTGGCCCCACAAATATAAAATAAAATTTAACTGGGAACTACCCAGCTCTCATTCCCACATTATTAACGGCAAGCATTGGACTCAATTGTGTTTTACAGAGACATGCTAAATCTTTGTGTGATTACTCTTGAAGACATGCCTCTGCACAAGCCGATCACACTTGGCGATTATGGTTTTCATCTTTTCTGTCTTACCAAATAAGAGCCCAGTTCTCAGCCTTCCACTTGCATTTGAAGGTCTCAGCTGGATACAGATGTTTTGAGCTAAACTAATGTACGAAGAACGGGGTCCAGGTCATGTTATTTGTTTCTCTACTGATTTGTACATTATTTGTGGTCTTTTACTACTGTATACAATAAATATAGTTTGGTACTCAGATTTGCTGTCACATGCATTATTTTGTCTATTCAGAAATGGGTAAAGTACTGAAATATGTATTGTAATGCTGTACAATTATCCCTGTGGATGGAGGTAAAAGATGAATCTGTTACTCTTAAGTACACAGCACAAATGCCACATACTTTATAAACTAAGCTAGGTTGCAATGCCTGTAATATATTATTCTTATATTACTAATGTTGCTTCTTCAACCATATAACCTCACTGGTGTGTGTGTGTGTATATAAATATATATATATATATACACTACCGTTCAAAAGTTTGGGGTCACATTGAAATGTCCTTATTTTTGAAGGAAAAGCACTGTACTTTTCAATGAAGATGACTTTAAACTAGTCTTAA
>JAVQJL010034565.1:0-17787 GCA_036024295.1 Nannoperca obscura
CAGGACAGGATGTGCCGTCCATCGCTCTAGCGACCCCCCCCCCCCCCCCCATCTCTGTCTGGCTTCCTGCCTTCACATCGTGGATTAAAGGGTTACTGGTGTTCACTACCACCACCCACTTAATCCATTTTACAGCTATACCATCAAATCTAAGCCAATCAGCGCTTACTTTCCACCTGCTGTGTTTTCTCATTGCTACTGCTAGAGTTGTCCTTCAGCTTCAGCACAGTAGAAGACAAGAGTAACTGTTAGAGCCGGTGAACAGTGGCTGCTGGTCCTATTGTTGTCTCTGCAGTGTTACTGTTACCTCATGCAGGCTGGTGAATGGGGAGGTGGAACACAGTAGCAGCCAGGTGATGCAGAGGGCAGCGGATCACATGAACTCCTTGGCTCTGACTAGTTGTCAATAATTCATACGCAGACTGGCTGCCGGTCGTGTAGCTGCTAATGGAGTCTTCCACAGCAGAGCTGCTCACAGTGGGGGCCAGGGGTACCGGGGGGGAGGGGACTTCCCGCAGCACAGTGATGCATTCAAATACAGCGTAGACTAAACAGTGCTGTCGTAGGTTTATTTATCACGCAGACACAACTTGAGTACAGAAATAATCTTTGTCATATGGTGGCTTTTCTGATGAAGCTGCCCCCTTTAGAGCTTCCTTTCAGTAAATCAAAGGTGGAAAACAAGTTCATTATGAGGGACTTCTAGTGGACTTTCCTGAGGACGGCCTCGAATTAATTCAAGCACCCAAGGGTGTCCCAAAACTGTTTTGACTGTCATGCGAATCATTTAACACCTGCCCGTCCACACTGAACATCAATCCACAAAGTGCACCAGGGTTAACCTCTTTCCCCCGAGGACTTAGTGGCTCTCACTAAGCCACTGTTTCACTGCTTGACCGGCTGCTGCTTCACTTCTCAGTCCCTTCTATTTGTTTACATGAAGGTACACTATGTGTCCATAGAGAAAAACAACAAAGACAACTGAATCGACCTACGGTGAAGAGTCTGAAGCGTCTTAATAAAAGTTTATTAAGACCTTAAATTCCCGTATCATTGCTCTCCTTCTTGCTCCAGCAGTCCTCGGTGAAGCGTGCGAGCTCCATTAAGGGCTTGTATCGGTGTCGTTGCAGTAACAGTACCAGTGTATTACAGCCCACTGAACAAGGAGACAGATGATGGATAGCCCTGGGTTAATGGTGCATAGAGGCCTCCATCCAGAGAGAGAGAGAGATGTTTGAACTTGGGTCGTCATAATAACATTGCTCCGGGGTGAAAGTGCTGAGGGGAGCAGGTCCACGTTAATGTTCCCACTGTCTGAGGGATGATGGCTGCTGGAACACACTATTCCCCACGCTCCTCGTGTCGGAGAGAGGGGGAGCGAGGAAGTACACCCCCTCTTCACAAACGCTGACGGTGCACTCTTGTCTTCCACTTAGTCGAGCCCCCCCCCCTGCTTCGTTTGCTTGAGACATTAGCAGCACATCATTATAGAACTGTGATAGGTTTGACAGACCTCTCCGTTATAAAGCCGTCCTGGCTGTTCTTGCCTTCTTCTGTGGGGTCAACTCTTTGTTTAGATGTTATTTGAAGCTGTTTTCTTTCTAGAAATACACCCAAGGAGAAACTTCTGGTTCAGGTTGAACAACATTACCTTCATGCTTCAGGAGTGAAGTTGTATCCATCTGTGCCTTCCTTCAGTTTGTGTGTGCTTGTGTGAGTCTAGACAATGAAGATGTGACATGGACGTATGTACTGCAGGCAGCTGTGTTTGGTTAAGTTTGATTTTAAGTTGAACAAAAGGTGAAGTTAAACAGAGAAGTTCACTAAACCTATTACAGGTTCTGCTTTCAAACGCAGGGAGGGAGTTAAATCCGTCCATACGTTTGTGTGTGGCACAACTTTACCAAACCTTTGTACTGGGACAGAATGGACACAGGATAGACTCCTCCCAGTTTGCATCCGTCTTATCTTTTTTCATGTCATTCTGACATTTGAGTTTTAGTTTGAGTTGTTTTCTTTCACAAGAGGCTGATTTATTACAGAAAATAGAGCCCCTGCAGTTTCTCCCGAGGCCGAGTTAAAAGCTTTTCAATGGCACCCAAAGGGAGCACTTGTGAAGCCACTTCTGCAGCTCAAAGCCTTGTAACACGCTGTAAAGCAGCAACTTTTAAAATGTCCAGTTGCCTCTTCCAGAAGCCACAAATACAAACCGGTGCTATTATTATTGTTGCCTGGAAGTGCATACGATGCACGGCAGCAGATAGCATGTGAATGTTCAGTATTAAGCTGAAAATCACGAGCACTCAAGTGATTCCTGTAGTTTAACATCAAACGAGGAATCGATTGTTCTGTAACATTCAGTGCACTTTGGCAGCCACCATGAAGTGGCTGGCTGTGATCCTCTCTAACTGCCCGACTGTCAGGCTGTCAGGCTGCCAGAGCAACAGCAAGTGATATAATACTGAGCGCACACATCGCTGCACTTGGAAATGTCTCCGATAGAATCGAGATGGCATGTTGTCACATTAGAGCCATAATGGGATTTGTAGATAGATTGAATTTTGGTTTCCACATGACTAGATGATGGCACGGCCACATTTATTCAATTTGGACTCTGAAAGTTGTTATTCTGCAGTATTTGATGGACGTCTAATGTCGTCTGCAGAAACACGTGATGCAGCACATGCCTACACACAAAGAGCTACAAGTCACGTAAATATATTCCTGAGTGCAGCACTACTCGGGGTGAACCCAAAAGACGACGCTAAATCCTTTTTAAACGTGCTACGTGTAGCATTTTAGCATTAATAAATAATCACCACATTAATATTTGAGTACATTTGCCAGAACCAAACGAGGCCACCACTAAATTTGCTAGCCCGCGGTACGTCTTACATCGTGTGCCACCTGCTCGGATTAGCTGCTAAATCTGCAGGACTGATTTACGACACTGAGGCACAAACTCGGGAAGGAGTTGCAGTTTTCCAGCGTGCTCTGATTTGTTTATGGTGTCATGTTTAAAATCTACACACTGTAAATATGTAAGTAATTATTTAAAGGCATAATACAGATGCAATAGCTCCAGATGAATGTATCTAATTTACTTTACTTCTCTTGTTTTTTGTGATAAAGTGTGTTTTCATTTCTCACTATACAAGGCCTGTTGGGTGTGTTGTGTCTACATTACTTTTAAATTAGGAACACCATTAGCGTGGGTGGTGCCGTAGAGTAAACATCATGGAGTTTCTGCAGCAACATTTTCCCTCTGCCAGTGTATTGCTTCGTTTTTTATGTTTAAGGAGGAAGAACTGTTGCTGCTGTAAAGTTTTAATGCTCTTAAAGATTCAAGTCCGTATGAAACACTGAAATGAGATCTTTCAGTCGCAGGCGATAAAGTTGAAGTCGCCACTTCTGCAGCTGTAGATGCGTCTATATGCATGACAGCACCTCGTCTGCATCTTTTAACTTTAGCATCTGGAAAGTCTAAGGATCTTACAAAGAATCCATTTCCACCATTGTGCTCGACCCATGCCACATGCCTGGTCTCATGAGGGCCACATGATGCCGTTAGGTTCCCCTCAGATTTCCCCTGTAATTACTCTCCCGCCCAGAGGTGATAATCACACTTGTTGGTGAGCAGTTTCAGGAAGTCTTTGTTATTACTTACTGTAAAACGGCAAAGCTTTCAGTTAGCATTGCACTGGTGCACGAGAGACAAAACATAAAGAGAGAGGGAGAGTGTTAATCTCATGGTTGTCAAGGAGAAGAACAGTTGAAGAACAAACTGACCGGACGGTCATTTTCTCCCCTCCTGCACCCCCACGTGCATTGAGTGTGTGTGTGTGTTTTGTCTTCCTGGGTGACTTGGAAGGGCAGCAGGAGTCATGGGGACATGTGACAACGAAACAGAGCAGAGCAGTGAAGCTCAGCTGAACTCAAACCAGCACAAAGCAGCGAGCACACCGGCGAACTATAATCTCCTAGAACCCAATCAGAGATGCACAGATGAGTTTAAGGGAACTTGATGAGTTTAGCATGACAGTTGTTTTTGGATGAAGACTGATTGGAATCTCTACTTTTTGTGGTGCACTGTGGATACTGCATAATGTTGCATAAAATCACAACACAGACTCAAGTCAAGAGGGCACAAGTGTCATAAAGTAGCACGCTGTAATTGTGTAACAACAGTGATGCAACATAACCGAGCAGACTAGAGACTCTAGTCTCTTCCATACAACCGTGGACAGTAGTGACTCGGAGTAACTAAACTGAAGTATATCATGAAGTATAGAAGCTGTAGTCAAGCTTCAAAATGCATTTCCACCCAAAGTTGTGCAGTTTCATGAATACTATAAAGTACCTGTTGTCATTACATGCCCATTTGTGTGTGCTTTGGGTCTTCAGGAGGGAAGAAGAGTAAGTTTAGCTGAAAATAACTTAATTTCTTTGTCTCATACTGACAGCATTTCAAAAGCTGAATCTGGAGTCTGAATGGAAACAAAGAAAGAGGCTAGAATGAGGATTTGACTGCAGTTTTTTTAATCAGTTGATCATCATGTGATCAGCCAGACCAACCAGGAGGGCGGACCGGCTTCTGAGGAGCCACCGGTCAGTGCAACTGGCAACCAGCCAAAGGATAGAAACAGAGGAAGGTCACACACATGGATAATCAGGCAGAGTGAGCCCTCATTATTAATAAGAATAGCATAACCCTGGGCTGCAACATGGCTGTATTTTACTGTGGATCGCTAAGGCCAGTAAAATGAAGAGGCTGATTCAGATAAAACGTCTCGCTGCCTCGTGGCGTATGTTTTTCATTGCTGCTGAATTCAACTTTTGGCAAGTTTACAGAAATGTTGTAGGCAGTTTGTATTTGTCAATTAACTGTGTGAAGCTGCACTGTCAACCTGACTTCAGTCATTCTTATTTCAAAACTGCAGTTTGAACTTAAATACCCAGGAATCCTGTGAGGTGACGCCACTAAACTGCTCACAGCACGCTCATGTTGGCCGACATGTTGTGTCACAGATCGTGGGAACAAAATGAGGCTAAAGCAGTTTCATTTGTCTCTGAATAGACACAGGAAACCTTTTAGGACATGGACTTTTTGAGCTGCAGCAATGAGTTGGTTCCTCTGGTTTCAGCATCTCGAGTGTGATGTGGGAATGATTACCGGAAACACACCACTAAGCAGCCGTGTCCCTACAGGACAAACATTAGGGAAGACCGAGAAGTGCTCCTATTAACGAGGAGGAGAGAGATGGAGAGAATGAAAAGTTGGGAAATGAACTCATTGGAAGGTCCTTTTTCTCTGAGCTCCTTCCAGACACGTAGACAGCATTACTTTACAGCGGGAAGTGAGGTAAAACACGTGGACACTAGACGGAGAGGCTAATGGCACCTAAGGACAATAAAAATGCCTGAACAGAACCGACTCCACAGGAAACCCCACAGGAGTGCTCTAAGTGCTCTGGAGGTGGATGAGTCAATTCGGATATCAGTGAAAACAAAAATCTCAAATATTAAAGAACAACCTCCACCCTGCAGCTGATTCTACTGTGCACATGTGACTGCTTCTGTTTTCACTGGGTGTGTAGAAGTGCGGTGCTAGCGTAGTGTTGTAACAAAGAGAGGCACTCAACACAAACAAAATGAACGTCTGTTTTGATGGAGCCACCACAGCTAGAGTTCAAACACTCTCACGTCTGTCCATTAAAGCTTAATGGAGTTGTGGGAAGAGTCCTGTCGCTATGGGGTTTCTAGAAAAACAGGAAATACTCCAGAAAGTTCCAGCGCCAGGCTAACGGTTTCCCCCTGCTTCCAGTCTTTGTGCTAAGCTAGCTAACTGTTCCCTGGCTGTAGCTTCATATTTACATGCTTGGACAGACATGAGAGTGCTATCAATGTCACCTAACTCTCTACCAGAAGGTGTAGGTGCATGTACAGAGCACGTAATGCTTTTTTCTTTGCTATAGTGTTTTATGATTTTATAAATGGATTTCGGTAACCTCAGCAAACTTTCGACATATCTCAAGTTATTGTCAGATTTTCCTGCATTCACTTAATATTTAGTTTCTTCAAAAAACTTACTGTCAAACTTCTGGTGGTGTTCAGAAGAGCCCGCTGCCGTTCAGTGGCAGTGTTGGAGTTATTTAAAGCGAGCTGAGTGTCCACAGATCAATGCCGGCACTTAGTGTGACCTGGGTACTCACACTCTCCCAAACACAGACACGTTTAACTGAAGCGTTCGCTGAGGGAAGCCGAACACTCACTTTTGTTACATTTACAAGATGCATTTAAAGCATTTTCAGCACTTACTAATTCTTTTTTATGTATCAAGATTTGTTCATTTGTAGTCCGAAGACAGCATAGGCTGGTTGTTTTACATTACTGGAACCGAGTTTACTGCTGCTTTTCAGTGAGTTGCCCTGATCCCACACTCTCAAAAAAACGTTTTGACACTGAGTCAGACCGGTCATGTTTTCCATGTGACGTCTGCCTGCCGAGGTGCATTCATGAAGAGCTGAATCATTTTGCATTTTGTAATCTACTAACTGCTGTTGTGAGAGATGGAGAGCGTGATAATGGCTTCTTAGTGTCTCATACAAACTTAAACGCCGTCCACCTCAGCTTCATGTCACAGCTGTCATCAGGTGATTGACAGCAGCTACAGTACGTTCAACCATCAAGACTTTGTGACATTTATTCCCATGTGACCTGAATGCAGCATTAGGTCAAGTCATGGGAGGGTCATGTGACCCACAGCAGCACTCCCTCTTACATAAACACAGTAGCAGACGCAATGAAGCAAGTATGGCCAGTGTTTACTTCCTTGCCATCCAAAGAATGACTGCTTATCCACAGGAAGTCCACAACAGGACAACCACTGTTTGGACTATGAGATGGTCTTCCTCCCGCCTTGCATCTATCCTGTATTAACCTGTGTCTACTTGACTGAGTGGACAAAACTGCTTACAGCAGCTTGTAACAAGCAGGTCCATTAGAATAGCTTTCAGTGGAGAGGTGTAGTAATGCGGCTGCAGAAGTTCTCCAACTCTGAAGCAAATAAAACGCCTCTTTGGGTCATCAAAGAGGTAAAACTGTGATCTAGAGCTAGAAGTGATGCATTCAGCGGGGTGAAGCAGGCGTGTTATCCCAGTTCCCTGCTGAGATCTGTGGTGGAAACCAGGCTAATGAATATCTCTGTATAGCTGACAGAGGCACTGAGGTTACAGCAATCCTCTCCTCTCCTTGTCTCCTCTCCTGTCTCCTCCACTCTAGTGGGATGGTGTTAGTGTACTGATATCAAACTACTGTGGAAGCATAATGATGCATTTGTGTATCCATACGTGTGTCTGCATGAGATGAGATTAAACTAAACCAAAACACATTGTCATCGCACCAAGTAATAATAGAACAGTTACAGAGCAACCTAATGTTTTATATAATCATACACAACAAGTGCTCGTTAATAATCGAGAATATTATTTATGTAAAACCTTTCAAAAACCAAGTTGCATAGCACTGGAGCCACAAAACAAACCAACACACTCCCACACACAGCTCTGCAGTGGTCTGCTGACCCACATAGATAATGGAGGGAGGTGGATGTCTATTTCAGCATCTTTATTTTAGTCCTGTGTGAAGCTGGATTGTTGTAAAAATAATAGTATTACTAATTGTAGCAGTAATGATAGCAGTCATAGTGGTAGTAAGTAGTAACCTTATACTTAATGTGGCGGCAACGTGGGGTTTATTCAAATCTTCCTGCAAGACATCCTCTCTATTTCATTCTTCCTGTGTTCTCCCTCTCTTTCTCAGACTTTCCCTTCATTTCAATGTTCTTCTTTAGATACGAGGACACGCAGGTGTGGAGTTCTGATGATATCACTTCACAGAAACACGCACACACCAGTGCAAAACGCTGAATCTTCAAGTCCACTGACTCTGATTAATACCAGCACTGCGCTCATGTGATCAGGCTGCGTGTGTGTGTGTGTGTGTGTGTGTGTGTTACAAAGCAGTGAGGACTAGAGATCACTAAATCCCACACAGACCGTTTGCTTTATGGACTGGCTTGGTTTTAAATGATTAGTATTCTGTCCTCTCATCTCTGGTATTACCAGAGTGGCTCGCTGTTGTCCTTCCACACACACACACACACACACACACACATTTGTTTATTGTATTTTCAAACACGAGTCAGACATTTCTCTTCTCCTGAGTGGTTTCTGGCCTGCATGTGGTCATGGTTCTGTCAGGTGCAACATGCATGGAGGTTCATGTCGCCTCCTTCCTTACAGGCATTTGAGTTTCCTTGTGTTTTTAAATTCATTCATGAAGCTTCCAGTACTGGAAACAAGGAAAATGTTAATCATAGTAACTGGATATCAAACAACTGCTTGGAATCACAAAGCTCAGATTGGCTGCTGATGGTCAGATACAGCTCCTTCTTAACGGTGTGAGCGCACCATTGTGGTTAAAGGTTGAAGGATGGCGTTGGATGGTGAGTGAGGAGAATTTATCTTTATCTTATTTGGCCTGTTTGCACGGGTGAGGCTGAACATAGTGACAGATGGGAAGCACAGCTGGTATTTAATCTGTGACTCAGGTAGCACAGACACCCAGACTCATCACACACAGATCATCAGGATGACTTCAAATCCTCCACATCATTAGTGTTGTTTTTTCAATATATTTATCTGCAGTGTGGATGTACATACTGCAGCAGTTAATCGCTTTATTGCCTCCCAAACCTACCAGCGGGCACACAGCTCGAGATCTCCACGTGCATATAAAACACATCGTGCATGCTTGCTAATATTTTCACGTTATTTGCACTCTCTACAAGGACTCGATACATCTTTACACACCTGCATTTATTTATCCTTTAAGCCCAAACATGTTCCACCCAATCTCAAGTGCAGTAAACAACAGGCAGGCTAACACACACACACACACACACACACACAGTATGTCTGTATTTAGTGATTTAAGGAGGAAAGGATTTCTCTTATCTGCCTGGCTCAGTGGCAGCAGAGAGATAACACACCTGCAGCCCTGATCTATGAACCAGAATCTAGATGTGAAGTGTGTATCTGTCAGCGGTATCAAAGAGAGCAGCTTTTTATTGAGACTTATCTTCAGCACTGCCTGTTGTTGCGGCAGATAAAATACTTTGGGATTGGTCATCAGGCGAACAACCGCTCAGCCTTTAAAGCTGCAGGCAAACAACAGTCCCTTTTGTGTGTGTTGCAGTGATTCCTCTTACTCACAGTGTCCTGTAAATGTTATCTGTACTTGCCAGGCGTCATGCAGCACCAACTACAGTATCGCTGCAGAGCCTGAATACCACTTTTATTGTTAGAAAGGCTGAACTTCAAACAGTGAATACTGCATACGTCCACACAAAGCCACATCTGAAAATGCATCTATTTCTCTCTGTTTTCATCTGTCAAGCGAAGTCAGTTTTATTATTACTGATACCCAAATCACAAATATACCTCAAATGGCTTTGGAATCTGTACAACATAGCAAACTCTCTATACTTAGAGCCTTTATTCAACGAAGGAAAAACTCCTTAAAGAAACCTTTTTAAAAGCAGAACAAAGCCCAGTAAGAGCAAAACAGGAGAGGTACACTGGATGTCATGTGTACAAAGTGAAGAAACAACAGATGAAACAACAGGAACATTACACACTTCCACACTAAGCCAGCGGACTACGAACGATGACGTAAGCTTGATCGGATGCTTCCAACCCTCTCTGCGATCGCTCATTTTAATTGTGGGTGTAGCAGTCACATAATACAGAGCTTATCATTACACTGTAGTAGCAGCTGTAACGCCGCCGATGCTCCCTGGGAGTCTTTCTCTTCTGTGTGTCCCTGGCGGTGTGGGTGGGGTTGGGGGTAGGGGGAGGGTGTTGGCAGATTGTTTCAGGAAGTGCGTGTGTCCTGTGTGTGTGTGTGTGTGTCCTGTGTGTGAGTGGGTGGGTCCAGCTCTTCCTGTTTACAATATGGTCCTCTGTTCCTGATTACAGTTTCCTGAATTCAGTTTCTTGCCCTCCAAGGCTGCGTTCGGGTCATGTGGGAATAATGCGTGTGATACTTGCTGACACTTTTAAAGATCTATCTCATTAGGATGTGACAGTGGAAACCGTTGAAGTTATTAAATTTAAGGATTTAAGTGCCTCTACCTAATAAGACGAAAAGAAGAATGTTTAACAGAGTTACAATCCCATTTCATCCAGTATTTGTCACCCTTGTTTTTCTGTAGTAGTAGAAGGGCATAAAGTCATTGTTTCCATGGTAACCCAAAGTTGGGGGGTTTCTGTGAAGTCAGCTTTTTGTAACACTTATTTTACTAAATACTACCATAAAGATCTTCAGGAAGCAGACGTCACTTTTACACAAACCTATTGGCATTTCTCCAAAATCTCACAGATTTCTTTTACTTTATTGATAATCTAAAGACTGAAAACGTTTTTCTTTTTATATTAAGGTTTTCAAAGGTATTTTTGACATAATAAACCCACCTGTTGTCAGTTTAAAAGGTGTAATGTATTTAAAAATTACATTCAGTGTTAGTTTCACTTCCGTGACTTCTCTATGCACCTGCACATTCAGGCTCCACCCCTTCTCTTAAACGTAACCCTAAACCTAAATCCTAACTCTGAAATGAACCCGACACACACACACACACACACACACACACACACACACACACATCACACAATTGACTAGAAGAATAGGAGAAGTCAGACTTGTCTGCTCATCTAAATATACCCTGTGGACCAGTGACTACAGAGGTAACATTGTGTGTCATTGTGCCTGCTCTCATACATGTTTGATGTTCTGTGTGTGTGTGTGTGTGTGTGTGTGTGTGAGATCACTGAAAGGCTCCCTGTGCTTTCAACTATCGTGGCTTTAAGGAAAGTGGATGTGGGCGCTGAGAGAGACAGAAACAAAGCCTGCGAGCTCTCTCCATCCCTCTCTCCTGACCACAAATGTTTCCCTTCCAACTATAAATACCCCCCTGAAACCTGCCGCGTCCTGTAACATGAAACGCTGCTAAAACTGATTATCAAGCTCCAGAATAGCCCAAAGTCTCCAGTTGCATCCAAAGGCTAAAGGTCCGAGCTAATACAGCTTAGTTTTATTTTATAAGCCCGGCTGTTATTTTGTTAAGATGCTTTTTTAATGTGATTAAACGCAGACAGGCTTTCATGTAAAAAGCTTGAATCCGGACGAAAGCTAAACACAATCGATAGGAGGGAGATTGTCGGCTTAGAGGCCGTCCAGGTTGTGGTGAGGGATGAAGAGGGAAGAGGTGAGAAAATGCATTATGGGTAAAAATGGAAGAGATGACAGTAAGAGAGGAGGCCCATTGATTGTGAGTGCCATCTGTGTCCATTCACTGTATCTGACCAACACTGACTCAGGTGATAATTAGAATTAATTTCAATTTAATGAAATAATATGATGGTTTTATATGATACTGTGTCATAAATCAAATCCAGGATTTAAAACATTTTTAAAAAACATTTTAGTTGAATGAAATTTCACTGTCCAACTGAAAAACGTCTGCAGGTTGACTTTTAAAATAGATTTAAATAGAAAGAAAGCAACTTTTACTCATCAGGCTAAGCTGCCTCCAAGGAGCAGCATCTCTGTGTTCAGTATGTACAGCATGTTTGTGTTGTGACATATTATGACATGCAGAAGAAAGCTTTTTCTGATTGGATGTTAAAGCACACTTGGGTGAACTGCTCACTTTCTAAGAAAGCAAGCGCTGAATTCCATATAAAAGACTGCACTTTGCATCAATAATGCACTGTGCTCGTGTGTTCCTGTGCAGTGTCCTCTGTTCCATGTTCAGACAACTAACAGGAAGTGTGTAAGAAATGTGTTAGGTGAAGCAGACGGAGCAGGCAGGTGGGGGAGAACAGACAGAGTTGGCAAGCTGTCCATGTCATCTGGTTTTCATCTCCTCCTTCACTGGAAGCCTGTCTGCTTCCCCTCTCATATGATGGAGACGAAGTTGCTTTGATTAGATATTGAGAACTGGTTGTTGTTGTTGAGCACGTAAATCAGCTGCTATTCTTGCAGCTTCTATCTCAGTACTGGCCTTCAAAGGGTAAAGAAGAGGGCAATGAAGACGGGGGAGTGGGGACAATATACTGCATGTATGTCTTCAAGATATCCATCTACATTTGTATGTCAATTTTCTTTTGCTTTCAGTTTTCCCATTTCCGTTCCTTGCTCTCTCAAAGGGAGCTGGAGGTCGCAGGATAATAATAGCTCTCCATCTTAAACAAGGTTATCTTACTGTAGTGAGTAAACCAGTTACTGTGTGTGTGTGTGTGTGTGTGAGAGACAGACAGACAGACAGAGTATAGAAACTGGGCCATGCAGCCTCTTGACACTCAATCTCATTCACAAGCCACAGATTACTGTCACCTCTTGTTAGTGTGCGTGTGTGTGTGTGAGTGTGTGAGACTATTCACTGATGAATTAAACTACAGCTGCCATTGGACATGTTTTAGAAATTGCAGCATGACTGAGGATCCAGACCTGCCCCCCTTGACTACAGGTCTGCTGTGACCTGCAAACCCTCTGGACAGGGTTCAATGTGTTGTTTGACTGAAGCTGTTGATGACCGTTGTAATTTAGAAACATTATAACTGCAGTTTGTAGGCACATTTTAAATTTGCACACAACAAAACACCAGATAATATCAACAAAAAAGGTTTTATGTTGAATATGTTTGGGTTTTGGACTGTTGGATTTTGAGGACCCCACGTTGGAAATTAAACTGGCCGTTTCTTGGAAAAAACAAACCTAGTCTTGTTTTGTAAAACTGTGGCAACTGGTGTTTTTGGAGTCTGTGTTTTTTCGATTGGAGCTAAACTTTCCGAGTTTCAGGCGAATGGTGAAAGAATGAATAAAAGGCAGACGACAAAAAGCACGTTTTTATTTTTCACCTTGATGATAAGAAATAATAGAAAAACAAAGAGATTTCAAAAGAGCAAAAGCCTTCAGGTATCTTATCAGGCTGTGTGTGTGTGTGTGGGAGTGTGCGTGTGGGAGTGTGCGTGTGTGTGTGTATGTGTGCTGCATGCTGCATTCCAGTCGGAGTCACATGCACCTCCGTGTATCAAAAGCTCTCATTCAGTCTGAGCGTCTGTTTCTTCAGTGTGTGGGAGTGGATTGATACGATCATTTATACATTTATGCATCTCCCATAAAAACCCAGTTAACTTCAGGAGTCCAGAAAATATGACAAATGATGTTTGATTGTACATGTGATTGACAGCTGAACCAAAATACTATGTAAAATCATAGCAGACATAAAACACAGTGGAATAAAACACACACGTTTGTTTTTCCCTGCAGTGTGTTGGTGAGGAGAACTGGGTGGACAGCAGGACGATTTACATCGGACACAAGGAGCCTCCTCCAGGAACTGAGGCCTTTATACAGCAAAGATTCCCCGACAACAGAATAGTCTCCTCCAAGGTCAGCGAAAACATCCCTGCAAAGATCAACACATGCTTCATTAAGGTCTAACTGAGACCACATAGATACTAGAAACACAGTTTTTACTAGATCACTACTCAAACATGTCTTTTATTGTGCGAGGATTCTTGGTGGAAAAAATAGTGATTTTTAAAGATTTCAAAGATTATTTTATTTAATAATTGAATGATTTGAGTCTGTTTGGAAGTTCTTGTTCCCTCGAGATTTCTTTGTTTCAACACTGACGCTCAGTGTGTTGTTTGAATGAGCATGTCTCATGTTTCCAGTACACATTTTGGAACTTCATCCCTAAGAATATGTTCGAGCAGTTCAGGAGAGTTGCCAACTTCTACTTTCTCATCATATTTCTGGTTCAGGTAAATGCTTTTCCTGTTTACTTTTACACAAATTGCAGACTTTTTAACACATTTCCCTCTCTGCTCAATATCACCCAACTTGTTGTGTTGTTATACAATTTAATGGGTGTTGAAAGGATATAGTTTTCCATCAAGGATCATTTGATACCTTAAATAAACAGTTTTCCTATGTAACTCATTTTGGTAGCTTAAAGAGAGAAACTATTACATTGAATAATCCATTATTGAGGGTCTGATTTTAAGTATTTATTCAGAGTGATCATACAATTTGGCACGAAACATGGAACAAATAATACATCTTTTAAAAATTAATTCACATAAAGAAAAAAAGAAAAAGAATTATTGATAAACTTGGCTAAAAAGAGGCTCAACCAGAACAGTAAAATGACTTTTTCACATGAATTAATTGTTTGTCAGTATATGAGGAGATGATCTGTATCTGTGTACCTCCCTGTAAAGGTCAGATATTCCTTGTAATGTTACTGTTTAAAGCCGTCAGTCATTTTGATATATTATCCTGTCCTAAATGTGTCCCTTCAGTTAATCATCGACACTCCCACCAGTCCGATCACCAGCGGACTGCCGCTCTTCTTCGTCATCACGGTCACCGCCATCAAACAGGTGAGACCGCGGTTTCATTTCACCGCTTCGCCAGCGACAAACCTGCACACGCTTCGTCACTTCACTCCTGTGTCCGTTTCTCTCCGGTCAGGGCTACGAGGACTGGTTGAGACACAAAGCAGACAAGGCTGTCAACCAGTGTCCTGTCCACGTGGTGCAGCACGGGAAAGTGGTCCGCAAGCAAAGTCGCAAGCTCAGGGTAAACCGCTCTCACCCCATACAGCACCAACAGAGCTTCGGTGCATTTGTTTTACTGCCTGATGCAGAGGGATTTTCCTGCTACTAAGCTGTTTGTGAGAGCAATTTCTCTGTTAAAGTTTGTCACATTAATCTATGTTACGTAATATATTCAGAGTGAAATGGCAGCTTGAATAACAGATACAGGAGGATCTCTTGCAGTCCTGTGAGAGAACAAATGTGTGACTGTTGACTGAACTTTTACAGGTGGTGAAGCAGAAGGTTAGCTTCTTAGACAAACTGCATTAGCAGAAAGTGCATTAGCAAGACTAACGGGCATATGGCATGCCACCCTTGAAGACTAGGAGTTTGTTTTTCATTCACTCTACTGGAAAGTCAGTAGACACGTGCATTCTTTAAAATAACAACGATGTGTCCGTGTCAGGTTGGAGACGTCGTCTTTGTGAAGGAAAATGAGACCTTTCCCTGCGACCTCATCCTTCTCTCCACGTCTCGAGACGATGGGACCTGCTATGTTACGACAGCCAGTCTGGACGGAGAGAGCAGCCACAAGGTGTGTGTGCAGTCAGTCAGCTCACTTTACACAACCTTCTGAGTGTCACACTATATTGTATTTGAGATCAAATGTACTCCCCTTTTTCTTGCCTCCTCCCCTCCTAGACATACTATGCAGTCCAGGACACCAAAGCTTATAGCACAGAGAAGGAGGTGGACTCCATCCACGCTACCATAGAGTGTGAACAACCACAGCCGGACCTTTACAAGTCAGTACAACACACGCACACACAAGCACACAAATCTGGAAAACAAATAAATGCCTGAAACATATCGTGTTGCCTCCGTCCCACACAGATTTGTGGGCCGTATCAACGTCTACATGGACAACGAGCCAGTGGCCAGGTAATCCGGAGCCCTAACTTATCACAGGAACATGTTCTCAGTAAAGATCTGACTCTATCAATCAAATCTGAGCTTTTCTAAATACTACTGTAAACTCCACCAATTAGATTCCATCATATTTAGTTAGTCCTCTCGCCCTGAGCCAGCTTAGCTGAGAAGTGTGTGAGTTATTCTGTCTCTTTGATTTTGACAAGAGAGTTGGACTTTCTGAATTTTACATTTTTTATGATGGTTGTGTTCTCCATGAACTCCAGGGGCTTACTTTTAAAATGAGGACTTTGTTATTAGGCTGTAGAACACTTTCACGTTATAAGAGCGATCGAAAGCTGAGCTGTTGTCTGTTTGCAGGCCTTTAGGATCAGAGAACCTGCTGCTCCGAGGAGCCACACTCAAGAACACTGAGCACATCTATGGTAATATCACCTGTCTTTACTCAAACTCCACTTACTATCTTTTTTTGTTGGTGCTTTCAACTGCTTCTCACTGCCAGATTACATTACATTTACATTACATTTTAGGCATTTAGCAGACGCTTTTGTCCAAAGCGACTTCCAAACTCTGGAAAGGCGGTTGAAAGCTCTGGAAGAAGCTAGTAAATGTACACTGAGTTACATGTTTTGTTTTGTCAAACTGCTGGTCAAAAAGGAACTCCTCTGCCTCCCTTTAGCGGTTGCCATCTACACTGGCATGGAAACCAAGATGGCTCTCAACTACCAGTCCAAGTCTCAGAAAAGATCTGCAGTGGAGAAGTAAGTTCATATTCATATTTATACGTGCTTATTATACATGTTTTCTGTTGTTAGCCTGTTCGGTCTTTGGCAGCCGTCCTTTATCTTAACTAACGCTGGCTTGGCTGATCATTAATGTTTTGTACCCAATCCATTTATTCATTTATTCACTGGCTGAGAGTCCTCTGCATCTCTGGATCACTTTCTTTCCCATCTGGCGTAGACATGCGTCTTGTATCCAGATGGCTTGTAGATATGACTGGCTGGAGCTGGATTACATTCACACTTGGTAACAGTTTGTGCCTGATTAACTCGTTGGACTTGTATTTGCCTTCCTTTTGCCAAAATAAGCTCAGAATGAATGCCTCGTCTCAGCTCTTCCCTTCAAACAAGTATCTGTCTACTCTGACAAGTACGGTGTGTTACTTTCACCTGTGGGCCTGGTCTGCACTGTCTCATGAGTCCATGCGCTTGTGTATGCCTGGTTTCTATATGTGGATCAGATTTTCGCTTGTTTTGTTAATGTGGCCAAATGCTTGTCAGGCAGCCTCCACAGTCGGTTTGGATGTTTGCATTGTGGGTTCGTTTGCACTTGTATGGGATGCTAACAGGTTGTGCTGGTGTTGAGTAGAAGTTAAATTAAATAGATAGATGCCCTGTTGTCCTTCCAAAATAATTAGTTACACTACATTTAGCTGATGGATTACTTCTCCTTTAAATAAATCAGTTAAGCATTTGGGGTTTGCAGTAGCTCTGAATAGCAGGGACTGAATCCGGCTTTGTACAGCTACGGCAAGCCCCGAGGGAAAATCATAAGTGGACGCTTTGTCGTAGTTTTTAAATGAATTTGTACCACTGTTAAAGGATGTAAAGCTTCCTTCCATCTCAGGTTTTGCCAGCACTAATGAGAAGTTGTGCCAAAAAGAAAAGGGGGTGCATGTTGATGGGTCGCTCCAGATGTCCACATTGACTGGTGTATTAAACCTTTCTCGTTGTCTCCCCCTGCAGGTCGATGAATGCCTACCTGGTGGTCTACCTGTGCATTCTCATCAGCAAGGCCGTCGTCAACACGGCGCTGAAATACGTGTGGCAGGCCGACCCCAGCAGAGACGAGCCCTGGTACAACGAGAGGACAGAGTCAGAGAGACAGAGACACATCGTGAGTCTAATTACAGTCCCTCAATCTGAAAAAAAACATTCTTCCGGTCCTCTATGGAGAGAATTTTGTTTCTTTATAAAACAGTCAAAAACAGTGGTTTGAGAGAGAAACTTTCCACACTTTTGCTTTCAAACTCTAAACTTTTGCCCTCAAACCCTAAAATTTTGCTTGCAAATCTAAAACTTTTGCTTGCGAACCCTGAAGTTTTGCTTGCGAATCTAAAACTTTTGCTTTCAAACCCTAAAGTTTTGCTTGCGAATCTAAAAGTTGTGCTTCCGGTTCAGCT